>CM075766.1:22302870-22365370 GCA_037974665.1 Ehretia macrophylla
ATCCCATCTCATCCCATCAACTGATACTATTTCCTCCGAACGGGCCAAGAGGTTCGACGCCCTATGCCGCTCCCCAAGTGTATCTCCAAGTGCCTAAGTATGTCATAAGTCGAAACCTAAGTGTCGACGCGTGAATGCCTAAGTGTTTCCAAGTGCTCTGCGCCCCAGTCTGAATAACATTAGCCTAAGTTAGTTTGCCATGCTTGCTGCCTGCTATAGTGCCATCACAAGTGTCGTGGGGTTTCGAGGCAACAATGATGCCCAATTATGCCTAATTATACCCAAGTGCTAAGTGCTATGCCCAAGGATGCCCAAATGCTATGTGTTATGCCCAAGGATGCCCAAGTACTAAGTGCTATACCAAAGTGCCATACCCAAGTGCTATGCCCAATGATGCCCAAGTGTCGGCGTCATAAGTTTTAAGTGTCGACACGAAAATGCCCAAAGTGCTATACCTAAGTTCTATGTGCTATACCCAATGATTCCCAAGTGCTATGTGCTATGCCCATTGATACCCAAGTGCTATGTGCACCCAAGCTCTATGCCCAAGTGCTATGTGCACCCAAGTGCTATGCCCAATTATGCCTAAGTGCTATGTGTGATGCCCAAGCACTAAGGGTCCACTGCTGGCTGACCCCGCGCATCGCCTCGAGTGCCCAAGTGTTAGACAGCCTATGCTTGCTTTGTAAGAGATGGTAAAAAATTTAAATCCGACCTTGTGTGCTTCCAGCCCGCATAGGTGCCTAACGTTCTTCCCTAAGCATTAATGGTGACTGAGGCTATGTTGCTCCTATCTTCGGCACGACTGGGCACATTGGTAAACGGTTGCGGCACGACTGCCCACGGTGTTGCACAACGGCGCACGATTGGGCCTCGGATGGTGCACGTACTTGGGACACGTACTTGGGGCCTCAAATCGAGCACGCACTTGGCCTCGGACGAGATATAGCTTGGCACGCAGTTGGGGCATGACTTGGCAAGGTTGTCGCACAGTGGGGTCGCGCATCAGGCACAATAGGGCAAGCACTTGGGCGCCCGTTGTGATAACCCGAACCCGGCATGCATTTAATAGCACCTGACTGCATTTGATTCAATGTTTAATTAGTTAAATCAACCAATTTGCACTATTTTAATATTCCTCTTGGAAGCATTTAGTAGTTGTAAATTGAATAATTAAAAGATTATTACCTATTCCTGATAATTATAGTAATTGAATTTTTTTTCTTGTGATTAATTAAGTGTTATCTTAAATGTTAGGGTTTAATTGTGTTTGACTACGTGTTTATATTAACCTTCATTTGTAGCTTAATATTAACTTCATAATTCTTTAAAATATTCTTGAACTAGTTAAATTAATTATTTTAAATGAATATTGATTACCTTGATTGTTTTGATTATTTTAAAAATCAGTTTTGGTTGTTTTGCGTTAAAATCACTCGATTTTCAAATAAATGAGAAAAGTAACTCCAAGCCGGAATAAATTCTAAACTATGATGCTTTCCAAAAATGATATATTTCTTAGATTCTTTGAGAATTAATTGTTACTTCTTTGTTGTCGCAACGTGCATTGCATATCGAGAGAGATAGTTAGGAAATGAATTCGAGTCCTCAGCAAATAGTGAAACTAGTATTTTAGTACCTTAAATTTTATAATTTAATTGTTGTTAGCTAGAATTGATGTTTCCTTAGTTGTTTTAGCCTAAAAATGCATGAAATAGGCTAGTTTGACCAATTTTTAAGTGGTTTGACCAAGGAGATTGACCATTTTGACCTTGTGCCTCTTTTAATAGCCTAAAATAGCTCAAAATAAAAAAAGAAAGCAAGCTGAAAACAGAACCAGCTAGGGTAGAAAATGAGGGAGAAGAAAAAAAGAAAAATTCAACTTCAAATCTTCGATTCTTCGTGTGAGCTTGCACGGGGTGCTTTCTGAGGCATCCTACGAGGTTTTCCTAGCGTCTAGGAGCGTCTAAGGTGAGGGTTTCATGTTTATTTGCGCATTTGAAAGTTTTATGTATTAACTTTAATTTTTGGATTTTATCCGTAGTTTGTTGTTTTAATCGTTTTGAGGCTTATAGAATGTTCCCTAGCAATCGTAGAACATGTATTTATAACTTTTTAACATTTTATGCGGTTAAATATTGAAATTGAAATATAAAATGTTAGTTGAATAGTATTTTATGAATAGTAAACCCTTGAAACGATAAAGTTGCGCCGTTATGCTGTCTGTTGATGTAGGAAGATGCTAGATATGCTAGAATGCCTAAATGTGTGGTTTAATTGGAATATGTAATGGAAAAACGGAGAAAAACGGCTTAGTGAAAGTCGGGGTCATTTTGGTCGAGTTTGGCGTTTTCTCGTTTTGCGTGTTGGCATTGTTTCAGGTGGCCATGGAAGTACTTTTTGTGCGATTATGGCGTTGGTTGGTATAGTTGTAGTTCAAACGAGCAAAGGGAAAAATCGGGGCTTTGCGCGAATTCTAGGGTAAAGTAGGGTTTCGGGGTCCTTGGACGTGCCTTATGGTGACCTAGGAGGATTAGCGAAGTCGGTTTCCAGAACTCGTGGCTCGTTTGGAAATGGTAGTGTTTTGATAGTTGGGGCCGATTTGTGATTTTGCTTGTTATCTTGATATTATGCCTATAGAATGCTTAGTGTTGCTTGATATACTTGTTTAATTGGTGTTATTGTTGCTTATTATTGCTTGTTATGCTTGAAAAGTTAGTATTGATTGTGATTGCTTGTTATCTCGTTTGTTGTCACTAGTTTGTATTGTTGTGCTATCGCTCGTTTATTGCTTTGTATCGAGTCTTGCATTGCATAGTGTCTCGCGCGTGAGTGATGGGCCTCTCTGGGTAGCCTCGGGTTGCCAGTGTTGGTTGCCCTAGCTCCGCTGCTATTCCCTTTTCTCGCTTGGGTTGCCTCCCAGGGAGATTTGGGTCGTAGATTGATGGATACTTCCGGGGTATTCCAAACTGGTATTATAAGGTGGATGCGCGCTTATTGTCATCGTTGTCAACATCAAGCTCGAGATTGATGTATCGCTCGTGTAATGGTACATTGCTCGTATGAGTGAACCATAGCCTTCAAAGTGTGGTATAGCTTTGAATGGTTGTGTTAATGCTTTCAGTAATTGCTTATTGTATTGATTGTTTGTTTTGATTGCTTATTCATCAGTTATATTGCTTAACTGTCTTATTTGCATTGCACGACTTTCTTTCTCTCCAATTCGATATCTGTCTCGCCCTCACTGAGTATACGTGTTGTGTATACTCACTCCTCACCACCACGTTTCATGAAATTCCATGTTAGCTGGAAAGTTCGTGATTTCGTGAAAGTCCGTGCTTGAAGAGTTGTCCTGCGTACCTATGTGACTTGAGTTGTCAAAGTTGTAAAGTTGTATGCTTTTATGTATTATATGTATTTGATGTTAAAGGGGATGTCATTTAAGTTTCACTAGATTATGTATTTAGTTAATGTAGCTTAACCTTAATGTATATTTGTAATGACAAAGGAAAAGAGATAGAAAGGTATCATAGTCTAGCTTATGATATAGGTTGGTGTAGTTTAATTGCTAAGCTTGAATGTATATTTACTTGTTTTTTTCTTGTTGTGAACCAAGGCTCGGATGGCCTTGAGGTGGTTGAATGTTTTGACATGGTATTGGTCCACTTATATGCTATCACAGGTTTTACCTCTCGCCTAGAAACAGGGGAGACTCCGTCCGTTTTCCCTGAAAATTATGCCCGGGTTTTGGTTTGGGTTGTGAATAGATTGATTGTTAGAACTCCCGGTCTCGAGATGGTCGGGGTGTCACACCTGTGTTGCACAGTGGTGCGCGAATAGGGCGCCCGTGTAGCACGATAGTGCGTGCATGTGGCCTGCATGCCGCATGAAAGTGCGTGCATGGGGTGCCCATGCCGCACGATGGTACGCGCATGGGGCGCGCATGTGGCCCGCATGCCTATGAGGGTGCGTACATGGGTCGGCCATGTCGTACAATGGTGCGCGTATGCTGCACGAAGGTGCGCACATGGGGCGCCTATGAGGTACGATGTTGTGCGCATGGGGCGCCCATGCCGCACGATGGTGGGCGCATACCGCACAAAGGTGCGTGCATAGGGCACCCATGCCGTACGAAGGTGCGCGCAATTCTTTAACTTCCACAGTTTTTGGTGCTGCTAGAAAGCGGTCAACCGGCCGAATCTACTGAATCAACAGAGTCGACTAGATCGAGATCATAATCTGAATCATCGAGATCTTCATCCCTCAATAACACATCATAGCGCCTAGAGATAGAGGTACGGTTCATCGCCTTACTTATCCAAGCGTGTTGCCGAATAGTCGGATATGCCGTACTTTGATTTTGTTGAGGTTAGGAACCATTTGCTATTATCAGCATTGCTCATTATCAGATTATTAGGTAACGCATTCCCGTTTATCGATTTGTTGGTTAGGGTGACACGTTGTCGCTTTCGCTTTCATAATGAATGATATGGAGTTGTTAGGATTGCAGTGGGGTTGATCAGGGGGGCAGGGGAATAGCATAATCAATTTCAATTCTTTTGAATAATAAGATCTTATCTTTACGGAATTAGATTTTATTACTAGAATGGAGCCTTTAGTGAGTTGTGGATCAGCTATGGGTCACTTGCAGTAGTCTTTGCTTTTCCTGTTGCCGAATCGACTGCGAACTCAGGGTTAGCTTAGTCAATTCACTCTTTTTTTTCAGAAGCTGGGATTGAACCCTTCTTAACCAGGCTCAAGGGAAGTTAGGAGTGAAATGAAATAAGCCTTGGTGCCTAGCGAGTTCTTCCTTTTCCTTTAATAAGATAAGGCAATTGCCCGTGTAAAGGGAAACAAACTCTCTTTAGATTGATGCCCGAGATCATTCCTTTTAAAGGTAACTGCAACTGCAGGGGATGCTTATTCTAGAATGGAAGAATTCTCGTATAGTCAACAATTCCTTCTACCCCTTATTTCATAATAGCAATATTAGAAGTTCTTTCTCTAACTCTAAGGTGACCCGCAACACACTTTGTATATGTATGATTGAATGCCGACAGCATTCGTTTATAGTCACGAAGAGGAAGAAGATCAGAGCCTAGCCACTCCACTTAAAGTAAAGCTTTCCAGGCAATGGCTATTGAATAAAAGCTATTCTTTTCTCACATCTCGATTTCTCTCTTAATGATCAATGGAAGCTATCTTGCTCCGTTTTTTCTTTTTAGGGCGTAGGGGGGAAGAGACTTTGCTTCTCTCCTACCTTCAACTTCAACTAAGTCAAGTAGAATCCGAATCAACCTTTCGGCTAGCGCGTGGAATCGTTCCTAAATCCATTTTATTTAAGCGGTGAGGAAAAAAACAACTTATCCAGGGCGTGTGATCGATTTGCGATAAATAAGGCTAGGTGCTTTGCTTGTGCTTAACGCACTATAGTAACTGACTCCATCATCCTTAGTAGCCAATCAGCCAAGGACCCTCATTAGATCTGGCATGGTTCTTCCCGACCCAGAGCATACTACCCAACACAATAACAGGAGAGGATTGCTAGGCAGTCCTATCAGCCCATCCAATATGATCTTCTGCACCAGTTCAATAGGACCCCAGCTTCCCATGCCTTCGGTTATTCACCACCACTTGGTCTCGAAATACTTGTACCATTTAGGTTTACCAGGCAGTCCTCGACTACCTATGTTCCTATTGCAGGAAGATCCTGAACAATCATTTCCACGACTACTTCATAATAATGCTACTTATTGTTAAAGGGTCGATTGTGGGAAAATTACCCGAGTTTACGCGTTTCTCCCAGTCTAGCCCACCCATAAAAGGCTCCCGGTAGGAGTTGGGGATTTGATATGATGAGGTGAATGATGGAAGAATCAATCCCCGCCAATAAGGCCTTATTTTGAATGCCCTACCTCTATCTTTCCTTGGCCCTGGTGCTCCTAATCAATGGAAGCAGGCAAGGAAGAAAGGAAGAAAAGAATGATTGAACCTGGGGACTTCTGAAGAAAGTGATTTAAGGAGAGTGTAACAAAGAGCAAGCGTAGGCTTTAATTGTTTGAAAAATGAAATAAATAAGTAGCTAGTAGCGTTTTTAAGCAGCCTTGCAGCAGCTATAGCTTGAAGCGAAGGTACCCTATTTATAGATGAATGAGGGGGGCCCTTAGCTTAGAATAACAAGAACTTAAAGGGAATGAAAGAAGCTAAGGCTGGATGGTTTGAAGCTCGACTGAAAGGTGCGGGTATAAGGTCTCAGTCCTAGATGATAAAGGCGATGTTCGCTAACCACCTAACCATCAGCAGATCCGTTGTTTTAGAGATTGCCTAAAGACTCAAACTACAACTACAAGCTCGTTGGCACGTTAGCTCATTAGCCCTAACCCCTTTCACGTAGTTGCCCTCTTTTTATCTCAAATTGGGATCTAGGGAGACTTTTGAACCAGTTTCTCTTTGAGGAAAGCTATTTATGGATGGCTGGGAATTCTCACTCGAACTAGAGGGCCTGGAACTATATGCCCGGGACTGATACACTTTCACGTCGAGTCATTCTATTTGCCTTTCTCTTGCTTTCACTTTATTGATGACTTTCCTTTACCAGAAACTCCATCTCTCTCCTTTACAGTCGACTATTCTTCCGTCGTGCTCTGCTTTCTTAGTTATCAAATTTTCGATTGAATGTAAATATCCTTGTGCGCTTATAAAGTGCAAGAGCGGATCTTAGCCAGACGTGGACCTCTTTTACTTTTCCTTGCCACTCCTTGCAGAGAGTTCGCTCAGTAACCCCATTACTTCGGAAGTCTTGAAAGTGACTCAAGACCTTCTGAAAATAATGGCTCCGACACCCTTCTGTTTCGAGACTATGGAGGATCTCAGTCATTTTGTCGGCTCCATGTCTGTCCTCCAACATTTCCGTGAGAGGCTCCGCTTGGAAGCCGCCTGGAACCCTAGTGTGTAACTCTCTACACAGATCCTGGATTTGATCCGTGATCCTTCGGTGAGCAGTGAGAAGCTCTGAAAAAAAGTTCAAGGACTCCTGGTCAACAGGAGGCAGTTCCCGATTAGCGTGGGACGGAGACAGTTCAGACTCCGAAGCCACTTTTCTTCGTACTGAAGAAGGGCCTTCTCCATCCCTCGGATCTGCTTTTCTTTTTCTCGAAGCGTCCGGGCTCTCGCTATCGATAGTTGGCGGACCACCGTCTCCTTGAGGGCGAGCCCCAGTGGATGAGGTTGATTGGTCGGGGGCCTGTTGGCGGGGGTGCACTCTGTTGATGGTTGGGAGGCGGCATTTCCCTCTGTACTTGAGGAGCAGTTGAGGTACTTTTGCCAACTCTCTGAGTCCGATTCCTAATTTTGTATTGAAGAGGGGCCGGCATCATCCCTGTGTGGCCCTTGGTTAACTGTATCGTTTCCTCTCGTCATATTCAGTATCGTTGCGTCACAGATCCCGAAAGCGGCTAGAATCAAAAACAAAAGCAGCCATCCTTCACAGCCTAAGCCCCTACTCAACAGGACTCGACTCCCAAGAGAGAACCCCATTTTCTAAAAAAAGGAGTTAAAGAATTCCATTGAGCCGAGTTTCAGATAAAGAAGTGCGAAAAGACTGGACATTGTTGCTACAAATAGGAAGCGCACATGCCGCACGTTGGTGTACGCATGTGGCCCGCATGCCGCACGAAGGCGCGCATATGGGGCGCCCATGCCGCACGATGGCTCGCGCATCTGGTGAGTATGCCGCACAATAGTGCACGCATATGGCCTGCATGCCGCACGAAGGTGCGAGTATTGGGCGCCTATGCCGCACGATGTGTGTGCATGGGGCGCGCATGCTGTGAGGCCCGACCCCAAATAACGTGTCCTACCTCAATTTGCGTGCCTTAGACCTAGAATTGTATGACCGACCTTGGATTATGTGCCCTATCTTGGCTTTTGTGCATGCCTCATCATACATTCTTTAACCTAGAATTGTGTGCCCTAATCCTCGACTTACGTGCCCTGACTTCTATTTACGTGCGATACCTCGATTTGTGTGTACTGACCTTGAACTGCATGCCCTAACCTAGGTTTAAGAGTCGTATCTCAATTTACGTGCATTGCATTGAATTACGTGCCTTGTATTGGTTTACGTGCATTCACTAAGGGTTGCGTGCATTTACTTTGAAATTCGTGCATTTGCCTTGAAGTGCGTGCCTTACATTGTAGTACGTGCCCTAGACCAAGAAAAGCGTGCCTACACGCTAATCAATAAAAAATCCTACACAAAGTAATAGACAATAAAATAATCCTACACAATTCACTAACCATTATTAAATTCCTAATTCAAATCCTACAAATTCCTCTTACAATAAAATGACACTAAATTATTTCTACATTTTCCACTACCTATTATTCTATTCATAATTCAACTCATCCTCAAACATCAATTATATTCTATACTACCTAGAATCCTTAAATACCCAACATTTTCTTACACAAACACTAAACAAAAGACATGCTTTTGACATTCTCAAACATGCTCTAACAACAAACAATAAACTCAACACTCAGTATTCCTCACAAAGCACAAGAATACATAAAAAATGCACCTACACCCTACCCAAGCATCTCATTTTCGGCCCTCTCAATGCCCATGCTTCATTACAACTCAAAAAATGCTAAAGACGACACAAAATTCCGAATTGTGAAATTCAAGGCCGACACACACACTCAAAACATCTTCAAAGCATCATTTTTCTCTCAAACTCTCTCTTTCCTCTCAAACTCTCCCATTTTCTCTCCATTTTCGACCATGGCTGCCCTTTGAGCTCCCAAGACTTCTAACAAGCTCTCAAGGACTCTCAACACCACTCCAAGCTCGGCCATAGCAAGCAACACAGCAGGAATCTCCCACAAAGCTCAAAAAACTCTCATTTTCGGCCATAGGCAAGTTTTGATGGTTTTCTTCCTTGTCTTTTGGTTTCATACACATGCACACCTCCTACACAAGGTAACTAAGCTAGGATTTAAGGAAAAACCAGCCATCACTCAGCCAAAGCAAGGAAAAAGGGCTAATTGTGCTATTCAAAGGGGCAATCTTGCATTTTCATCCATCAATAGGCTAAGGTGAGGGTTAAACTCTTTTAAAAGCTTTCAAAACTCACATGCATGCTCTCATATGGCTATATTTACCTCTGTAGTTATTGTATATGTGTGTATATGAGCCTATCCACTCATGCATGGCTTGATAGTGGCTAGAAACTTGAAGATATGTGAACACGTTTTTTTCAGGCAGATTACTGACCTTGTAGAACGAAGTGTTTTTAGCCTAGTACACGTTGATAAAAATGCATGAAAATTGGTAGGTCACTAGATTTGTTAGTTATGAACATATTTTTCATAAATAGGCCAAGGCCAATTTTGACTCTAAGACCTCCAAAATGGTCAAATATCGTAATGTGTCTAAATCTGGAAAACATGCAAATGTGAAGTAGGTTTCAGGCAGCTTTCTAACCTTGTAGAACGAAATGGTTTTGGACTAGTAAACGATGTTAAAAATGCATGAAAATTGTTAGTCCACTATATTTGTCAGTTCTGGACATATTTTTCAAAAATAGGCTAAGGCTAATTTTGAGTTTAAAGGCCTCAAAAATGGCAAAAATCGTAATGTGTCTAAAACTGGACAGTTTTGCATAGTCTCACAGTTTTGGCCATAACTCCTAAGTCCGAACTCCAAATACAGCGAGGTTTGTTCCTAAATTTAAACCACTAGTTAAGCTTTAATTTGAAATTTGGTTCACTGAAATTGGAGATTATTTTCTTTGCTAATTGACTGTGGAAATACAGACCATTGCAGTAGGGTTTTTGCTTAGGAATATGCTTTGAATGATGTTGTAACTTTACTTGAGGTGTTAAATGATTGGAATTGTGGCAATTAGAAGTTGTGTGGGCTGTTTTTGTTAGTTGAGGATGTTTAATTAATTGATGCATGGCTTGGGTTTAATAACATGACGAATTGTTGCTTAATTGTGAGACAACCGATTTCCTACTTTAAACAACTAAATGATTACAAAGGGGCATTAACACATTTCACATAGAACTTTACCAAAAGCTCAAATATGACTTAAAAACACATTTAAACACCTAAGGAACAGTCACAAGCTCATAGAAGCGTGAGACAACCGATTTCCTACTTTAACCCCTGTGAAACTCAACCCATTTTCCTTCCAAATTCAAGCTATTGTTCTAGATTGATAAGTGACCTATTTCATACTTCTAATTAACCCATAAGGCACCCTTGGGACCCTCGAAGTTGCCCAATTACATTCGTTAGCACAAAAGCCCCAATTTCCCTCTTTTGACTTTGTACTACATGTACCTCAACCGAGACTCAAACGGAAGCTAACAAAGCATATTTAGAGCCTACTTATCCTAGGAATACCAAAAGTGAAGCCCAATTTTATCCGGATTCGCGATAGTCCCGAAACCCCTTTCAAAAAGTCACCTACTTCGTGCTTTTGTTATGTTACAAGCTATTAAAACCTACAGGGCCTTTACACTACCTTCATTAGCACCTATAGCACCTATTTGGACCATTGAATCAAGCTAAAAGGTTCAACTTCACAAAACCCTAGAAATCCCGTCACTATTCATGTCATCAAATCAACGAACGAATTCCACCGCTTAAATTAGTAAACAATAGCATAAATAAGGTCTCTACTACTTTTATACAAGATACATTAGCATATTTGAGCATTGCATTAGCATTTAAGAGCAAAACAAGAAATTCAAGAAAGTTGTCACATTAAAATGCAAAAATAGCATGCAAATCCCTCACCTAAAGCGCGTAGGAATTCGTATGAGGCTAGTAAACACTGTGACACCCAAGAATTTCACCGTACACCTATTAACTGTTGCATCTACTATTTGCGCATTTTCACTATGCATCGCTTGTTGCTTATGTGGTTACTATTCATCACGCTTTTCAACCATTTAATTAATTCGAATTAGTATTTTTCTTAAATCATATTAATTGTTTTAGGAATGAAAACATGTGCCTTCGAGCGATTAGCATGTAGAGCCTTCGTTTAGAAAATGCTTTATTGAACTTAGTGAATAGTATTAGGTGACTTAACTTAGTGTTTCATTTAAATAGCACCTAGCTACACCTTAGGCTCATTTTAAGCTATTTGTACTCATTTTAATAACTCACTTTAGCTCCCCACTTGACCCCACCCCATTATATGATCAAAATAACATAGCTTAAGCTTATAAAATACAAAGAAACAAAAAATAAAAGCTGAAAAAAGGCCAGCAGAACCCGATAGCCGTTTTTCTCTAGGAGGAGGAATTTTTCTTCTTCAATTCATCACTTCAAGCCAAGCCAAGTTGGATGCAAGTAGTTTAGGGTGTTTTCTAGCCTCCCGAGAGTTCCTACGCGCAATGTTGAGGGATTTCATGGCTTTTTTTGCATTTTTAAAAATGTTACACTTTTCTTGATTTGTTAGAAATACTATCAAATGTTAATGTAAAGCTTATCTATGCTATTATAAATTGTATATAAGTGCTAGAGAACACATTTAAGCCTTTAGTTCGCATTTTAAACGGTAGGAATCGTTATTTTGAATTTATGAGGTGAATAGTGATGAATTTCTAGGGTTTTGTGTAATGGTGCATATTAGCTTGATTCATTGCTTCTAATAGATGCCTTTGGTGCTAATGAAGGTAGTCCAATAGTCCCGTGCTCTTGAATTACTCTAAACTTGTATAAAACGTGAAATAGCCCACTTTTTAATAGGGGTTTCGGGGTTAATGCTAATCCGGGTGAAATTGAGCTTCCTAATTGGCAATCTTAGGCTACCTAGGTGCTATAGAAGCTTTGCTAACCCTTGTTTGAAGCACGGTTAATGTATGTGTAGTTCAAAGCTATAAGGGAAAAATTGGGGCTTTTGGGGTATTTGCTAGTAATTGAACATGATTGAGGGTTATAAGGGTGCATTAAGGGTTAATTAGAAGATTGGTATAGCTTTCCTTTGAATTTGAAACATTAACTTTGATTTGGAAGGAAAATAGCTTGAATAACAAAGGGGTTTAAGTGCAAATTCAATTGTTTCACGCTTCTAAACCATGGCATGACTCCTTGTGTGTTTAAATGTGGTTTCAAGTTGTTTTGGAGATTTTGGTATAGTTCTATGTGTATCTTGAATATGCCCCTTTGTAAAACTATTTAATTGCTTGTATAAATTGCTTCTATTCTAACTGCTTCGAGGTCAACCTACTTTGTTGATCCTCTTATGTGTTATTTCTTATATTATTGATTTTGTCTTGCCATTGTTAAGTGCATTGCATAGTGGTTGCGCAACCATAGTGTCAAGGGCGGATGTGTTGAATATCAGCTGGGCGGCAGAGGGCTTGCCAGTGGATATTCAAACTCCGTGCCTTAGTCCCTCATTCGCCTGGTGCAGAGATTGTTAGGGGATGTTAGGTTGTAGGATTATCGGGGTACATCTGGAGTACAACCACTGGAGTGATTAGGGATTTTTTCGGCACAGTGATCGTGGTTCGTAGATCGTGAATGAAGATCAAGTGAAGATTGGAGTGTTGGGGTTAAGTGAAATGTATCCTTTTTAATGTGTGGTATTTGATCTTTAACATTCTTGAATGGTTTTCATTGCTATTAATATTTAAATGTATTACTTGTTGCATTGCACGCCCCAGGATACTTTATCCCTCACTGGGCAATAGTGTTGCTCATACATTGATATCATGTTTTAGGAAGTGCTGAGGGTGATCCCCAGCTAGTTGAAGTGGTAGTGGAGGAGGAAGAAGTGCAGGCAGAGCCTTTGCCCTAGTAGCTGTGTGTTTCTTGTCTGAGGTGGATGTGCTTTCTTGTTGTTATATGGGCACTTGTATTATTATATTATGATCTATTTTGTGGCCTAAGGCTATGTATATGTTTTGTAGTTGCAAGTTAAGGATAGTTGGTTGTAGTGGTAGATTTGGGAAACTATGGCTTGTAATAACTTATGTTTCTACTCTTAGCTACTTTGCATGCTTGGGAGTGAATGATCAGTTGTATAGTTGTTTTCAATTCCTAAGAATATGTAAAGGCTATCATGGAGTGGCATGATAAGCGGTTTTGTAAAGAAAATATATTGTGAATGCATGCTTGCATGATTCTCACTGTTTGAATGTTTTAAGGCTCGGATGGCCTTAAAGGTTGAGTCTTTAATTAGAATTGGAGTTCCAGGTTGTTTTGTGGCTTTATTGGTTGCTTACAGGTTTTCTGAATGTCCACGGTACAGGGGAGACTCTGTTCGTTTTTCCTAAAAAAATTTGTGCCTGGGTTTGGGATCAGGTTGAGAATAGCTTGGTTTTTAGAGTCTTCGGTCTCGGGAGGGATCAGGGCGTTACAAACACCCTAAAGCACTTGCTCCTAGCTTGGCTTAGCTTGGAATGAGGATTTGATAAGCCAAAATTATTTCTTTCTACTCCTTCTTGTTGTCGAGTTCCAGCCATTTTTTTCAGCTTTTCTTTTTTTTGTTTTTGTTTTATGAGTTATAAGTGTTAGGTTGAGTATATAAAGGGTGGGGTCAAGCTAGGGGTATGTAATACCTATAAAAATGAGTCTAGTTAGCTTTAAAATGAGTCTAATGCGCACTAATTAAGTTAGCTAACTAAAACATAAAGTTTCATTACGTAATACTATTCACTAGTTCAGTAAAACATTTTCTAAACAGGCGCTCCTATCGCTTTTAGCTCAAATGCACATTTTTTTCATCCCTAAAACAATTAATATGATTTAAGAAAAATACTAATTCAAAGAAAATAAACAGTTGAAAATTGCAATGAATAGTAGCCAAAGAAAACAATAAGTAATGAACATAAGAAATGTCGCAAATAGTGGATGCAACAGTAGATAAATGTACGACTAAGATCTCAGGCGTCACACTAGACGTGCTCAATTGGGTGAAATTTTTGAATTAGATCGTGCTACTTTGAAATCCAATGGTGTTTTTCGTAGCAGTCCAAGGGGTTGGTTTACTTTTGGACATGTTTCATTTGTTTTGTTCTTCTTCTTCGACACATTTGGCATGGTGCTAGAACCTTGTTCAAAGATGTTTTTGCTGGTATTGACCCAGATTTGGATGCTCAAGTAGAATTTGGAGCATTCCAGAAACTTAGAGATCCAACTACAAGAAGACAGGTAGTCTGATACAATATTTCTTTTGTATCTTTCACCTCTATTTTCTTTTTTGGATTTGACATAGGGTTAGGGTACTATCGAAATCTTGATTTGAATCAACGCTTTTTTTTTTACTCTTGCTCTTTTTTTATCCTGGAGACGCTCCCAAAAAGAAAATAAAAAGAAACAAATAGGTATGGAAGCTATAATTGTAAACCACGATCGAATCTATGGAAACATTGGTTTATACATTTCTCTTAGTCTCGACTCTAGGGATAATTTTTTTCACTATCTTTTTTCGAGAACCGCCTAAAGTTCCAACTAAAAAGATGAAACGATTTTTCATTATCTTAATTGAAGTTATGAGCATCCCAATATTGGGAGGGTCATTACTTCAACTAGTCCCCATGTTCCTCGAATGGATCTCTTAGTTGTTGAGAAGGTTGCCCAAAAGCGGTATATAAAGCGTACCCAGTAAACTTACAAGTAAACCAGATATAAAGATGGCAACTAGGGTTGCTGTTTCCATTATTATATAATTTCATGACCCCAATGGATCTATCATAAGATCGTTTATTTACAACGGAATGGTATACAAAGTCAACAGATCTCAATGAATACAATAGGATTTATGGCTACACAAACTGTTGAGAAGAGTTCTAGATTTGGTCCAAGACTAACTACTGTAGGGAGTTTATTAAAACCATTGAATTCAGAGTATGGTAAAGTAGCTCTTGGGTGGGGAATGACTCCATTGATAGGGGTTGCAATGTGTGATAACCTGAACCCGGCATGCATTTAATGACATTTAATTGCATTTAATTAAGTGTTATCTTAAATGTTAGCATTGAATTATGTGTTTATCTTTGGTTAAACATTTAATTGTAGCTTTATTTTCATATTTCTGTTGGAAGTAATTAAAATAATACTTGAGTTAATTATTTTAACGGAATATCACCTACATTTCATATTTATGTCAATCGGTTTTAGTTTCTTGCACTTAAATGCTCGGATTTCAATTAAATGAAAAATAACTCCGAGCCGGAGTAAATTTTAAACTATGATGCTTTCCAAAAATGATATATTTCTTAGATTCTTTAAGGTTTAATTGTCACTTCTTGGTTGACGCAAAGTGCATAGCATATCGAGAGATATAGTTAGGAAATGAATTCGAGTCCTTAGAAAATAGTGAAACTAGTATTTAGATGACTTAAATTTTATAATTTAATTGTTTTAAGCTAGAATTAACATTTCCTTAGTTGTTTTACCCTAAAAATGCATAAAATAAGCTAGTTTGACCAACTTAAGTGAGCTTTGACCAAGGGGATTGACCATTTTGACCTTGTGCCCTTTTAAATAGCCTAAAATAGCACAAAAAAAAAAACAGAACTGAACAGCAGCATAGCAGGGCCAAAAATATGAGGAAAGAAAAAAAAAAGATTTCAAGCCAAAATCTTCGATTCTTCACGAGGGCTTCCACGGGGTGGTTTCCGAGGCATCCTATGAGGTTTTCCTAGCGTCTAGGAGCGTCTAAGGTGAGGATTTCATCGTTATTTGCGCATTTGAAATATTTGTATCTAAACTTTGATTTTTAGAATTTATCCGTAGATTGTTGTTTAAAGCGTTTTGATACTTCTAGAATGTTCCTTGGCAATTGTAGAACGTGTATTTATAGCTTTTTGACATTTTCTGCGGTTAAATGTTGATATTGCAATTTAAATTGATTAATGAATAGTAATTAATGAATAGTAAACCCCCGTTTCGATGAAGTTTCTCTGTTACGCGTTTTGTTGATGTAGGAAGATGCTATATATGCTAGAATGCCTAAATGCATGGTTTGTTTGGGTTGCGTAATGGAAAAAACGGGAATTAAGCCTTGGCGAAAGTCGGGGTTGTTTAGGTTGAGTTTGGCATTTTCTCGTTTTGCGTGTTGGCAATGTTTCGGGAGTCCATGGAAGCACTTTTGGTGCGATTATGGCGTTGGTTGAGTGTTTGGTTGATATAGTTGTAGTTCAAACGAGCAAAGGGAGAAATCGGGACTTTGCGTGAATTCTAGGGTTAGGTAGGGTTTCGGGGTCTTTAGACGTGCCTTATGGTGACCTAGGAGGATTGGCAAAGTCAGTTTCGAGAACTCGTGGCTCGTTTGGAAATGGTAGTGTTTTGATAGTTGGGGCCGATTTGTGATTTTGTTTGTTATCTTGATATTATGCCTATAGAATGCTTAGGATTGCTTGATATACTTGGTTAATTGGTGTTATTGTTGCTTATTATTGCTCGTTGTCTCGTTTGTTGTCACTAGTTTGTATTGTTGTGCTATCACCCGTTTATTGCCTTGTATCGAGTCTTGCATTGCATAGTGTCTTGCGCGTGAGTGATCGGCCTCTCTGGGTAGCCTCGGGTTGCTAGTGTTGGTTGCTCTAGCTCCGCTGCTATTCCCTTTTCTCGCTTGGGTTGCCTCCCAGGGAGATTTGGGTCGTAGATTGATGGATACTTCCGGGGTATTCCAAACTGGTGCTATAAGGTGGTTGCACGCTTATTGTCATCGTTGTCAAACATCAAGCTCGAGATTGATGTATCGCTCGTGAAATGGTATATTGCTCATAAGAGTGAACCATAGCTTTCAGAGTGTGGTATAGCTTTGAATGGTTGTGTTAATGCTTTCAGTAATTGCTTATTGTATTGATTGTTTGTCTTGATTGCTTATTTATCAATTATGTTGCTTAACTGTCTTATTTGCATTGCACGACTCTATTTCTCTCCAACTCGATATTTGTCTCGCCCTCACTAAGTATACGTGTTATGTATACTCACTCCTCACCACCACATTTCAGGAAATGTCATATTAGCTGGAAGTTCGTGATTTCGTGAAAGTTCGTGCCTAAGGAGTTGTCTTGCGTGCCAATGTGGCTTGAGTGTCGAAGTTGCAAAGATATGTGCTTTCATATGTTGTATGTAATTATTGTTAAAAGAAATGTAATTTAATCTAGCTAAGTAGTTGAGGTAGATTGATAAGCTTGTTGTGTATTCAGTAGTATAGTTAACCTCGATGCATGTTTGTATTTGTCTAAAAGAAAATAATGAGAATGGTATGATAGTATATTTTATGCAGTAGATTAGTATGAATTAAACGTCAAGTTTGAATGATCTTGTAAAAGATGTAAAGAGATAGGTTAGTTTTTAAATTGGAAATGTATATTTATATGCTGTGTTTAGTTGCTGAGAACCAAGGCTCGGATGGCCTTGAGGTGGTTGAATGTTGGACACGGTGTTGGTCCATTTATATGCTATTCCAAGTTTTACATTTCGCCTAGAAACAGGGGAGACTTCGTCCGTTTTCCCTGAAAATTTATGCCCGGGTTTGGTTTGGGTTGTGATTAGATCGATTGATAAAACTCCCGGTCTCGAGAGGGATCGGGGTGTTACAGGTGGTATCAGAGCTTGTCTAGCTCATAAGCCGGGACAGGGTCCTCGGCCTGGTGGGTAGTGGTCCTTGAATGTGTGCTTGTTAAGTGTGTCTTGAAAGTGTATGCTTGTATGTGAGATTGTGTGTCTTGACTTGAATCTATGCACTTATGTGATATAGTTATGTGTTATGTGTTAAATGTTTCTCAAGAAAGGTGAAATGTCTAGTTGTCTATCGAATTGACCTCGTGAATCGAATCGACCTCGTGAATTGTTAGTTGCTTGAAGTATTGCTTGTAATGTGTGTATTGAAATGTCTTGAATTAGCTATGCCGCGATTTGAATTGATTATGTTGCGCTTGACTTGATTGTCGTGCTTGAGTGACTTTGTTGAATAAATTGTTTCGTAAACTTGCTTGCATAATAGTTTAAGGCATATGTATAACTGTGATATATTGGCATTCATACATGTCCCGTGGAAATGGTAAGTAAGTCATCTTCCTCCCCTGAAGAAAGTGGTTCACAGCTAGCCTCTCAAGTGTATGGGTTGGCAGGAAATGAATGGCATTTGGCTGGCCTTTATTTGGGAATTGGTGTTTGCTTTTGGAGCTCGGTTATTGGCGAATCTCTATGGTCTTCCTCTGTGCTTAACAGTTGTGAAAGAATAGCTTTCTCTTGGGGTTTTATTTGGGTATTCTTTGGAGGCTTTCATTGGCACTTCTTGGTAGACTTGGTTATTGGGTTTTCAGTCGGACTTACTGCATGGTATTATCTATGGTATATGTGTCTCGGTCTTTATTGGAGTGTTACTGGTATTCCTTATTGGAAATTCTTCAATGGCATTCTCTAGGATTCTTCGTAGTCATTTATTTAGTGTTACTTATTGGGCAATTATTGGTACTTTCTTACTGGAGCATTGTTCGGGTATTTTCTTTGGCATCCCTCAGTTGGTTTGGTAACTGGAATTTCTATCAGACTCATTATCTCATATTACTTATGGCATTCTTTGAAATTCTTATTAGGCGTTCTATTGGTATTTTCCTTATTAGCAAGGTTGTATGAAGTTCTCACTTGGCAAACAGTGAAAAGACCTCAGAGTTTGGTTTTGGTATATTGTTCACCAGTTCGGTGTTTATCCTTGGAGTTTTCATCCATCTGGGAAACTATATTTGTTATTCAACTTGATTGTCTTATAAGGCACATTATTTTCTCTCCGCTATTTCCTTTGATATTCCTCTCAGCATTTGATAGCAAAACTCAGAATTTAATTGGTTGTTCCATGGGGTTATTATTTGGAAGGCTTCTTTGGAACTTTGGAAGTATATTTGATTGGGTTTCTTAGCATTTTCTTCTATGAAATTCATGACCAGCGGGGTAGTTATTTGGACCTCTGGATGGAACCTTTGATTGGGCCTTTATTTGGCTTTTTGCTTAGGGATTCTCGGGCAGTAATAGTTAGACTTCTATTGGAGATTCGTGCGTGGGTATTCTTGTTGTTATTGTGTGGTATTAATGACATCTACAGTATCTTTGCTTTAGTCTTTATTGGTATTATCTAGGCGCTTTTGGTTGGAACTTTATTCTTCTTCGATATTCGTGTCAACGGGATTCTTCAACCGATGAAGATTAGTCAGAATTGGATTTCGGATGATGTTGAGTTCTATTGGAAGAAGAATTGCGAGGACGCAATTGTTTTAAGGGGGGAAGGATGTGATAACCCGAACTCGGCATGCATTTAATGATATTTAATTGCATTTAATTAAGTGTTATCTTAAATGTTAGCATTGAATTATGTGTTTATCTTTGGTTAAACATTTAATTGTAGCTTTATTTTCATATTTTTGTTGGAAGTAATTAAAATAATACTTGAGTTAATTATTTTAACGGAATATCACATACATTTCATATTTATGTCAATCGGTTTTAGTTTCTTGCACTTAAATGCTCGGATTTCAATTAAATGAAAAATAACTCTGAGCCGGAGTAAATTTTAAACTATGATGCTTTCCAAAAATGATATATTTCTTAGATTCTTTAAGGTTTAATTGTCACTTCTTGGTTGACGCAAAGTGCATAGCATATTGAGAGAGATAGTTAGGAAATGAATTCGAGTCCTCAGCAAATAGTGAAACTAGTATTTAGATGACTTAAATTTTATAATTTAATTGTTGTTAGCTAGAATTAACATTTCCTTAGTTGTTTTAGCCTAAAAATGCATAAAATAAGCTAGTTTGACCAACTTAAGTGAGCTTTGACCAAGGGGATTGACCATTTTGACCTTGTGCCCTTTTAAATAGCCTAAAATAGCAAAAAAAAAAAAAACAGAACTAAACAGCAGCATAGCAGAGCCGAAAATATGACGAAAGAAAAAAAAAGATTTCAAGCCAAAATCTTCGATTCTTCACGAGGGCTTCCACAGGGTGGTTTCCGAGGCATCCTACGAGGTTTTCCTAGCGTCTAGGAGCGTCTAAGGTGAGGGGTTCATCGTTATTTGTGCATTTGAAATATTTGTATCTAAACTTTGATTTTTAGAATTTATCCGTAGATTGTTGTTTAAAGCGTTTTGATGCTTCTAGAATGTTCCTCGGCAATTGTAGAACGTGTATTTATAGCTTTTTGACATTTTCTGCGGTTAAATGTTGAGATTGCAATTTAAATTGATTAATGAATAGTAATTAGTGAATAGTAAACCCCCGTTTCGATGAAGTTTCTCCGTTACACTTTTTGTTGATGTAGGAAGATGCTAGATATGCTAGAATGCCTAAATGCATGGTTTGTTTGGGTTGCGTAATGGAAAAAACGGGAATTAAGCCTTGGTGAAAGTCGGGGTCGTTTAGGTCGAGTTTGGCGTTTTCTCGTTTTGCGTGTTAGCATTGTTTCGGGAGGCCATGGAAGCACTTTTGGTGCGATTATGGCATTGGTTAGGTGTTTGGTTGATATAGTTGTAGTTCAAACGAGCAAAGGGGAAAATCGGGACTTTGCGTGAATTCTAGGGTTAGGTAGGGTTTCGGGGTCTTTAGACGTGCCTTATGGTGACCTAGGAGGATTGGCAAAGTCGGTTTTCAGAACTCGTGGCTCGTTTGGAAATGGTAGTGTTTTGATAGTTGGGGCCGATTTGTGATTTTGTTTGTTATCTTGATATTATGCCTATAGAATGCTTAGGATTGCTTGATATACTTGGTTAATTGGTGTTATTGTTGCTTATTATTGATTGTTGTCTCGTTTGTTGTCACTAGTTTGTATTGTTGTGCTATCGCTCGTTTATTGCCTTGTATCGAGTCCTGCATTGCATAGTGTCTCGCGCGTGAGTGATGGGCCTCTCTGGATAGCCTCGGGTTGCCAGTGTTGGTTGCTCTAGCTCCGCTGCTATTCCCTTTTCTCGCTTGGGTTGCCTCCCAGGGAGATTTGGGTCGTAGATTGATGGATACTTCCGGGGTATTCCAAACTGGTGCTATAAGGTGGTTGCGCGCTTATTGTCATTGTTGTCAAACATCAAGCTCGAGATTGATGTATCGCTCGTGAAATGGTATATTGCTCGTAACAGTGAACCATAGCCTTCTGAGTGTGGTATAGCTTTGAATGGTTGTGTTAATGCTTTCAGTAATTGCTTATTGTATTGATTGTTTGTCTTGATTGCTTATTTATCAATTATGTTGCTTAACTGTCTTATTTGCATTGCACGACTTTCTTTCTCTCCAACTCGATATTTGTCTCGCCCTCACTGAGTATATGTGTTGTGTATACTCACTCCTTACCACCACATTTCAGGAAATGTCATATTAGCTGGAAGTTCGTGATTTCGTGAAAGTTCGTGCCTGAGGAGTTGTCTTGCGTGCCAATGTGGCTTGAGTGTCGAAGTTGCAAAGATATGTGCTTTCATATGTTGTATGTAATTATTGTTAAAAGAAATGTAATTTAATCTAGCTAAGTAGTTGAGGTAGATTGATAAGCTTGTTGTGTATTCAGAAGTATAGTTAACCTCGATGCATGTTTGTATTTGTCTAAAAGAAAATAGTGAGAATGGTATGATAGTATATTTTATGCAGTAGATTAGTATGAATTAAACGTCAAGTTTGAATGATCTTGTAAAAGATGTAAAGAGATAGGTTAGTTTTTAAACTGGAAATGTATATTTATATGCTGTGTTTAGTTGCTGAGAACCAAGGCTCGGATGGCCTTGAGGTGGTTGAATGTTGGACACGGTGTTGGTTCATTTATATGCTATTCCAGGTTTTACATTTCGCCTAGAAACAGGGGAGACTCCATCCGTTTTCCCTGAAAATTTATGCCCGGGTTTGGTTTGGGTTGTGATTAGATCGATTAATAAAACTCCCGATCTCGAGAGGGATCGGGGTGTTACACAATGGCTCTATTTGCGATATTTCTATCTATTATTTTGGAGATTTATAATTCTTCCATTTTATTGGATGGAATTTCAATGAACTAGATCTATAAGAAGGAATTGCAAAGGTCTAGCTTTTGAATACAAAATGAATCATTTAGAGCTCTGATTTATAGCTCATTCTATTTTGGTAGTTCGATCGCGGAATTTCTTTGTTTCTGTATTTTCGGAATATGAGTGTGTGACTTGTTAGAATTAATCCTATTGATAGTTCAGAGAGAGAATGGATATGTCATCTTGATAGAGATGGTTCTATTTCGTCGGATATTGGTTTTAGTATCTGGAACACGGAATATATGAAATAGATTAAGAAGTATTTGAACTATGACTCATACTTAATATTCAGACCTCATGTCCGGACTCCAAAAAATTTTCAAAGAATTTGAATTTAGAAATCAAAAGATTTTTCTTCTTTGAAATTGAAATTCCTATTTCTATTTTGACCAAAAGACAAATATTTCTTTGAGTTTTTAGTCATTCTATTATTCATGGAATAGGTGATGATCCAATGGTTCTTACTTAGGGAATCCTTGGTTTAGCTTAGGATTTTTTTTTATTGAATCATCGTGGTTCAGTATGAATCTGAGGTTTTAATCGATTCATAGGGTCTTAACAAGAGAATTCCTATCAATAATAAAGAAAACAAATACGATAATAAAAGCCACATTATACACAAAAACAATTAAAGAAAGAAATAGGGAAAGAGAGGATTCAAGAGGCTCGTAAGGATCAACATATAAAGATGACTGAGCCAACTTGATATTTTGGTATTATCGCTACAAAGAAGAGCTTTCGGATTTTTCTTCTTTCATCCCTTCAGAGAAGATTGAATCAAAGATTAAGAAGTTTCAAACTTTCTATTACATATCCGTTGCAACTAGTATTTGGGTGTTTTTGCTTGAGTTGTACGAGATGAAAGTCTCATATACGGTTCTTAGAGGGGGAGTTCCACCTGTCTCAATAAAGTCTATGATTGGTTCAAAGAACGTCTTAAGATTCAGGTGATTACGGATGATATAACTAGTATATATGTTCCTTCTCACGTCAATATATTTTATTGCTTAGGGGGGATTATGCTTACTTGTTTTTTAGTACAAGTAGCTGCAGGGTTTGCTATGACCTTTTACTATCGTCCGACCGTTACTGAGGCTTTTGCTTCTATTCAATACATAATGACTGAAGCTAACTTTGGTTGGTTAATCCGATCAGTTCATCGATGGTCGGCAAGTATGATGGTCTTAATGATGATCCTGCATGCGTTTCATGTGTATCTTGTCGGTGGGTTTAAAAAACCTCACGAATTGACTTGGGTTACAGGTGTGGTTTTGGTTGTATTGATCGCATCTTTCGGCGTAACCGGTTATTCCTTACCTCGGGACCAAATTGGTTATTGGGCAGTGAAAATTGTAACAGGTGTACCTGAAGCTATTCTTGTAATAGGATCACCTTTGGTAGAATTATTGCATGGAAGTGCTAGTGTGAGACAATCCACTTTGACTCATTTTTATAGTTTACACAGTTTTGTATTGCCGTTTCTGACTGCTGTATTTATGTTAATGCACTTTCCAATGATACGTAAACAAGGTATTTCTGGTCCTTTATGGAGAAGATATATCATTGATATTTGTAATCAATCCTTTTTCACTTGGAGGAGGAATAATAGTATTTCATTGCTAAAATATGTATTATTGAAAATAAAAAGATAAGACATGTATTTGGATATTTCCCTTCAACTATTCATGTCAAATAAATAATATTAGGGAGTTGAAGGGAATTCTCCGAAGAGAAAATGGATTATGGGAGTATGTGACTTGAACTATTGATTGGTCTGTGTAGATAGATTCCAACCACATTGAAATTCACAACTAAATGTGTCTTTTTTCCAACCACCGTGTAAGCCCTATACAGAGGATAGGCTAGTTCACTTGAAGAGAACCTTTTTCTATGATCAGATCCAAATTATGTTGTACATGAGAAGGCTCCGTAAGATCCAGTATAATAAGTGAAATAGTATGTAAATGGATTCATTTCCTCTGCATTGACATGATTGATAATACTATCGGAGTGAAACAAGGGATCTAAAGAAAAACATAGGCTAGACTATATTTGTAACGCCCGGAATTTCATCATATCTTTTTAAAATAACTGTTGCATATCTTTTTGAGCATTTTTATGTGCATTTCTTTTCTTGCTTAATTGTTTTATTAAGAGGGCACTATTCATAAGAAATTTGCATTTCTTTGGAGGCTAGGAGTGTGTGTTTGAAAAATGTTTTTCGAGTCACTTGAATAGTGTTACGTATATGAAAACACTAGTTTTGAATTAGTTAGCAAACAATTGGAGTTTAAGTTTATTTGACTAAGTTTTATGACCTTTGACCTAATCTTAAATAATGTACTCATACATATATTAAACATATAACACATATAAGCCAAAATGCTCATAAAACAAAACAAGAAATTGCAAAAATACCCCCCTCCCCCAAACCCGATAGCCCTAGGAGGCAAAGAGGAGTAATTTTTCTTCATCCAACCTTGCATTTGGCTTCTTGGCTTGATCTTGGAGGTTTTTGGAGCACTTGGGAGCTTCAACTATTTGCCTACACCTAAAATTTATGAAGGAGTTTGCATTTACATACATGTTAAAGTTTGTCAATTTTTTGAGGTTTGATGATTTGTTGTATATAGCTATTGATATGCATATAAATAGTAGTATACATGTTTATTATGCACTATAGAATATGTTTGAGTAGATGATAACAAGTTACCATGGTTGAAGCTTGAAAATTCAAGAAGATGATAAATAGTGACGGAATTTTAGGGTTTTGATGTAATTGGCTAATTAGAGTGAATTGATCCCTCCTTTAGGTGCCTTAGACATTATTGGAATTAGTTAAACACTCACACGTAGTTAGTTTGCTTTAAAATGTGTTAAAATGGAAAATTGGTTAACTTTAAAAGGGGTTTTTCCACAAATCATAATCCGGGCACGTTTGGGCTTTAGATTAGGTATCCTTGGGGCATTGAAGCACTATTGGTGCTTTCATTGCGAGAAATTGGGGTTCGAATAAGGTAATTGTAGTTAAAACCCGCTCGGGGCCTTCCCGAGCTTTTTTCTCCAAAATAGGTTTTAATGGCATTGATCGGTGTCTTTCGGCTTAGGAAGGAATGTTGTATGATTAGATTGGGGTTTTGTAACTTCAAAATGCATATCGGATAAGAGAACTTGGTTAAAGAAAGGAGAAAAGTCGTATCTTGGCTACTTTGGTGCATATAGTGCTTGTAGATGTGTTGTATGTACTTATATGGTTATCTAAAGTGTAATTGAGCTATTTGGGGAAGTTGTGGGAAAAGATAAGTTGTTTGCCTCTTTTGGGATTAGAACCTTGAATCTCGTATGTAAGTAAAATTGCTTAGTTGTCAAAGGGGAAATAGTGTCAAAGTTTAATTAAATGTTGGAGATTGCTTTCTAATTGATTGATTAGGTATTTATATGCATATTTATAGGATGTGTATACCCTATTGGTGAGGTTTCCGATTTGAGTTGCTTAGCTACCTTGTTGGGTTATGAGCATATTTTGATTGTATTGTTATTACTTCTAAATTGTAACTATATGTGAGGGCATTAATGAGTTAAATGCATGCTAGGGAATGAGAGGTACATGATAATTGTATTCTATTATAAGTTTAAAGTGTAGTCACTTTTGTTGCTCTGAGGTGGAATGATTCATTACCTAGGCAATTAGAATTCTAGTGTAGTAAATGTCATTTGCAAGATCAAAGAAATGACTTAAAGTTACTTGCATAGTATTATGTGAGAATATGTTGTATCTTGTCTATATGGTTGTACTGTTCTTATTACATGTTAGTGTCTTGGAATTGGTCAACTAATAATTAATTATGCTTGTGTGGAGTTTTTATCTACTTGGAGAAGTTTGTGAGTTGAGCCATTAATGTGATTTTATTGTGTTGGTTACGAATGTCTCTAGGAGATTCTTTGTGATAAGTATATGTTCTATTACATGCTAGGGTCAATCCATTGAGCCAATCCAAGGTGTTGAAAGTAGACTGACGCTAGTTCTTGTATCCTTTAGCTACCTGGTAGAGGTGAGGGAGTCTTTAACCCTTTTGTACATCTTAGTTTATTTCATTGTTTTTAGATTATATAATTTAGCTAATTGATAAAGTTACATGTACCGTTTATTTGTTATCTCGTGGTTACTCGTGTTTGTTTAATATTATCTCGTGAATTCTTGAATTCGTGTCGGGTTACGCAACCTTTTCGGACATGGTAGCGTCGAGAAACACGGGCGGCGTCGGGCTTGCCATGCTCCCTCGACTACCATGGTACCTATTCCCTTTCTCACTAAGTATACTCCACTACCCTAGAGGCGTAGTTCACTTGCTGGGCATATGGACCTACCTCAGGAGAAACGGTCGTAGGATCGGGGTACATCCGAAGTACCCCAATTTGGAGAAGTAAGGGTTTGTCGGCATTTGCGTGAAGTTCGTGGTTCGTGGTACGATATTGAAGACTTGAAGTGGAACCGTATCCTTTAAAATGTGGTTAATTACCTGTTTACTTTGTTGTGTTATTTGGTGTTGGAAATGCTATTATTCTGTTGCATATCATGTTGCACGCCCCGGTTTGCTGCATCACCTCCCTCACTGAGTAACTTTTGTTACTCATTCCTCGTTTTAACATGTTTCAGGTGCAGTTAGAACAACTACCTTGTGTGTCGTGTTGTTGGTTGCTTATCTTGCTGTGGTTGAAAGCTGTTTGGGAAAATGGGACATAATGTATTTTTGTTCTATTTTAAAACCCCTTAAAGTCTTGTATGTATTTTGTACGACTTGTTGGATAGTAAATTTAATTAAGAACTAATGTGGTTTGATAGAGTAGTTGGCATGTAATAGCTAAAGATAGATTTTATTGCCTTTTTATTGCATGCTTGTATAGTTATGTTTTGTCTAAGAATTGGATGGCCTTGAGACTGGGAAAAGTTGGACTATTGAAATTGTGGTATTGTACTGTGATTATACTTGCTGCTTGCAGATTTTTGATTAGTCCTATAAATACGGGAGACTCCGTCCATTTTCCCTAAAATTTTGTGCCTGGGTTTGGATTTGGGTTGAGTATAATTGGTTAATAGAAGTCCTGGTTTCGTGAGGGATTGGGGCATTATAATATTAGTAACAAGTAAATCCTTTGTGTGTATTTCCCACTCTTTTTGGGGGGATAAATACCAATCGTAAGGTCTGAGACGACCCAGAAAGCACTTGATCTTATCATGATAAACTTTGTAAGCCTACTTGGATATTGAGTATTTACTTGTAAGAACTGAGTTCTTTGCAAATGAGTAGTTGCAACTCTGGAAAAAAAAATAATTCAGTAAATTTTTTCTTACATTGAACCATTCATATATGTGTGAATATAGGTAACATATATATTTTATATGGATTTATTTGGTTCTTTTGCTTCTTGCTCGAGCCGGATGATGAAAAATTATCATGTCCGGTTCCTTCGGGGGATGGATCTATAAGAATTCACCTATCTCAATAACAAAAAAACCAGACTTGAATGATCCTGTATTAAGAGCTAAATTAGCTAAAGGGATAGGTCATAATTATTACGGAGAGCCTGCATGGCCCAATGATCTTTTATATATTTTTCCAGTAGTAATTTTAGGTACTATTGCATGTAACGTAGGCTTAGCGGTTCTAGAACCTTCAATGATTGGTGAACCGGCAGATCCATTTGCAACCCCTTGGAAATATTACCTGAATGGTATTTCTTTCCCGTATTTCAAATACTTCGTACAATGCCCAATAAATTATTGGGTGTTCTTTTAATGGTTTCAGTACCCGCGGGATTATTAACAGTACATTTTTTAGAGAATGTTAATAAATTCCAAAATCCATTTCGGCGTCCAGTAGCGACAACCGTTTTTTTGATCGGTACTGCAGTTGCCCTTTGGTTGGGGATTGGTGCAACATTACCTATTGATAAATCCCTAACTTTAGTCTTTTCTAAATTGATTCAATTGTGAAATAACACTATGTGTATATCTTGGGAATAGTCACTTCAAAGTGAATTCTCCCTAGATATATCTATTCAATTAAATTCAATTAATAACTAAATTCTGAATTTATTTCGAATATATAAATAGTGCTTAAGATTCAAAACCTATTTTATTTTTATCTAAAAAAAAGACGAAAGAAATCCAATAGATTTAAAACTTACTTTTTGATAAATCAATTGCGAAATGTTTTTCTAGAATGCCCAATATATGTTTTACATCTTCTATGTGAAAATGCTCAATTTTCATAAGATCTTCTTGACTGTTATTCAAAAGGTCCAATAATGTATATATAGTGGACCTTTTGAGACAATTATAGATCCTTGGAGGAAATTCTGATTGGTCAATAAAAATCAATTTCAATGCTATTTTTTTCTTTTTTCTAAGTTTGGCCAATTTATCATGAAAGATAAAAGGGGATAAAGGAACCGTGTGTTGATTGTCCTCTAAATGTACGATTTCTTCTTCCATATGTAAAAAAAGAATAAATAAATCAATCAAATTCTGAGAGGCTTCATGAAGTGCTTCTTTTGGAGTAAAACTTCCATTTGTCAATATTTCGAGAAAAAGTATCTATTGTTTTTCATTTCCATTACCATAAGAATGAATACTATGATTCGCATTTCGAACAGGCATGAATACAACATCTATAGGACAACTTCCATCTTGAAAGTTATGTGGTGTTTTTATAAGATATCCTCAATTTCTCTCGATTTGTAATCCAATACACAAATCAATTGGTTCCGTCAAGCTAGCTATATGTTGTGTATTATCAACGATTACCACATAAGGCGGTAAGATGATGTCTTGAGCAGTTACATATCCAGGACCCCTAACACAAATAGACGCGTCACAAGTAACATATAGATTACTTCTCAATACAATTTCTTTCAAATTCATTAAAATTTCATGTACCGATTCTTGAATACTCGATATGGTAGAATATTCATGTGGGACTTTCTTAGATTCAGATTTTACATGTGTGATAGATGTTCCTTCTATTTCTCCAAGCAAAGCTCTTCGAATCGAAATGCCTATTGTATCGGCTTGACCTTTCATAAGTGGAGATAGAATAAAGGGTCCATAATAAAGACGTTTACTATATGTTCTTGATTCAACACACTTCCAATGTAGTGTCCGAGTAGTACTATTTGTGAGACCCCATATTTTATCTTTGCCTCGATTTGCGTATTTTGACCTGTTTCTGTTATATGAATTAAAATGTGCTAATTCTGTGATTTATATTCGTATTACATGTTATGTGTGCATTCATGAAATTTTCATAAAAAACGACATCAGAAATTTTATTGACAGTTTTTGTGAATAGTATTTTGAACACACGTCCGCTAAAATTTTTACACGGGTGTTTAAAACGATTTAAAACCTAGTACTCGGATATTAATACACCCGTGTTTGATTAAAATAGATTTTAAATCGGCTTTGGAATTTTAAAGGTTTTTACACTTTCTTTTGCAAAAATCGCATTTTTAACCGAGTCGGGTGAAAATGTTTGCATGTAAAACTCTTTGTCACCTAAAATAAATTATCTGGAAATAGTCTAAGTGTTGAATACTTGTTTTGAGCAATAAATAGTCTAAAATAGAATTAAAAGACTAGGAAATACTAAAAATAAACTAAGTGTTCACCTTTGACTTTACTATTTTTGCATTTGACTTAGCTTATATATGCATAATAACTAAAATAACTCATAAAACAAAAAGCTCAAACCCACTCAAATCTCACACACATGGCCGAACACCTTGAGGCCAATTTTGCTTGAATTTTGATCAAATTTTTCAATAGATTTTGCAATACAAAGCCTTTCCACTTCAACCAAAGTTTGATTGCACTTGTTGGTCATCCATTCTACACCTTTCTTGCATCATATAACATCAAAGGTGAGAGAAAAATTCTAGATCTCAAAATGTCATTTTTATGTTAATTCATATAATCAAATTTTTAGGAGTTGAAATGTTAAATTGATGTTATATTATTGCTCAGTGGATGCTAAGTATCATTTATATGAGTTTATATAAGTTTTGAACCGTTGTAGCATGAATTTCTATTTTTCGGGTATTAAAATTGAGTTGTTGGCTATTTGTTGAATAATTGGAGTTGTGGTGGTTGGAATCGATTGTTGTTAGCTTGTAAAAGTTTGTTAAATACGTGGGGTTAATGTTGTAATGCTGAAATTTTGATTGCGACGTCGTGGCGAAAGTCCAGAAATTTCAGCCATGGTGCATTGAGGTTTTAGGGCTGTTGGGCTTAATTTGGATGGATTGTGGTTGGTTTCCGAGGGAGCTAATGTAGTTTCTTGAGTGGGTGAGTGATAGAAACTGGTTTAGAGGTCATTGGATTAGTAGATTGTAAGTTATGACTTTTAGAAGTTTGGGTTATCTTTCTTTAAATGTTGAAATAATGTCCTTAGTGGTTTAGGTGGTGTTTGATTGGTTGAATTATTGGTTGTTAGTGGTTAGAATCGGGATTAGGTTGAGTGGATTAATGCATGTTAAGTTGGATGGCCTACTTTGTCATCTAACTTAGTTGTTGAGTTGTTAATTGTTTAATTGATGATATGTTGTTGAAATGTTATTAATTGATTATTAATTACTAATTATTGATGAAGCGGGGAGATAGGCAACTTACTTTGTTGTCCTCATGAGATATAAATTATTATTATTATTGTCATGAGTCTTGGTTTGTTTGTGCCACCTCTCGGGCAGTGGCGGGCTGTTGGGTTGATAACGACATGACTATCATAGGCTACCCCCAGCTCACATGGCGGAGGTGCCATGGAAGGAGGGGCTAGTGAGGTACCTCGGGTGCGTGAGTAATGGGGAGTTATAAGAAGATGGTTGAGATCGTGATGACGTTTGGAGCTATACCAACTAGAGTATCCTTTATTGATTGGTTATTATTATTAATGTGCTTGTATTGTTAATGTTGTTTATTATGTGTTTACTAGTCAATGAATGATTTCCAAAGAGTATACTAAATATTGTTAAGAGATTTGTCGAATCCTCACTGGGCTTGTTTTGTATAAGCTCACTCTTAATTATTGCATGCATACATGTGATATTGAACAATATTACGGGTACATGCCTCAGTAAGCTGAGAATGTGCCATATGTGGACGAGTCCTATATGCCAAAGTCTTGTCCTTGATATCTGAGATGTTGTACTCTTTTGTTATGTTGTATATTAAAACTAGTTGGTTTGTATTTACTTTGAAGTTTATGATGTATAAGATGTTGTAAAGATAATGGATTAAATGTTGCTAGTTTAGTAGTCTTGTTTTGGAACATGATTAGGTTGCTAGATTTGTTATAATATATTTTGGAAATGTATGTTATATAGTAAATGAATGATGTTGGAACGGAGGTGTATAACCTATGGATGCAATGGTAAAAGAATATTTAATGTATATTGTGGTTGTGTTGTTTAATTGTTGAATTGTTTGTGGAGTTGGTTGTATGAGTTGCGAAGAGGTTGGTTTAGAGCCTCGGTGTCTTAATTACTGTTGTAATACAGCCGAAATTCCGTTGCGTCCTGACTGATTGTAGGAGGCGTCAAGTTGGGGCGTTACATTAAGTGGTATCAGAGCTTATATTTAGTTGTCAGCCGGGGTATTCTCGGAATGTAGGTAATGGTCTTAGCATGAAAGTATGTATGAAGTGAAAGAAAGTGAAATATGTGTTAATATAATTAAGTGATTATGTGATTTAGTGACTATGTAATTATGTGATCAATGTGTTTATGTGATTGGTACTTAAGTGATTTATGTGCTTTACGTGAGTTTGTACTTATGTGCTAATAATTGTTTATAACATGTCTATATGTTTATAACTTGTGCTAACTTTTTGATTGTAGAATGGCGAGTAGACCGAGAGCAAGAGGTAGGCCGGAGGCAGATAATGAGGCACTGGGTAATGTGGCACCGGGCCGAGATAGAGGTATAACCATATTGCTGCAGCTATGGATAGAATGACGGAAATCATGGCAGGATAAGCACAGGCTGTGCAGGCACAGATGATGAACGTACAGGGTGGTTACCACGGGAGAAATACGTTGATGGAATTCTTGGGTTATTATCCACCTAGATTCCAGGGCGAGCCAGATGATAGAAAGGCGGAGGCATGGATCAATAAGATAGAGAAGATTTTTGATCTTTGGACTACACTGATGAGAGGAAAGTCACTTTTGTAGTTTATTTGTTTGATGATGAAGCAGAGGAGTGGTGGCGCATAGTGAGAGCTGGTTGGGAGGCAAAAGGTACTCCTTATGTTTGGGATACCTTTCTTAGAGCGTTTCGGGCTAAGTACGTCCCGAAGATTGCACAGGAAAGGAGAGAGGCGGAGTTTCTGTCCTTGGTTCAGGGGGATGCTATAGTGGCTCAGTATGAGGCCTCTTTTACCAGACTGTCCCGGTATACACTAGAGTTTGTAGCAGATGAGGAGCGCAGGACTCGGAGGTTTATGTTGGGTTTGTGGTTAGAGATTCAGGATACAATGGCCCTGAATCAGTATGATGTATTTTCTGAGGCTTTTGAGGCGGCATCTAGGTTGGAAAAGAGGAAAGGGGAACAGATTGGACCTAGTCAACCTAGTAAGAGGCCATTTTAGCCGCAGGGAGTGTATAGTCCTCCAGTACAGCAGGTTGTGTACAGGCCGCCAGTTCAGCAGAGCTCTTTTAGGCCGCAGGGTCAGTAGGGTTTCTACAGGTCCGAGTTTCAGCAGGGCTCCTTCCAAGCTCAATCACAGTACAGGCCGGCCTAATCTCAGGGTCAATATAGGCCTAATGTTGCGAGACCCCAGCAGCAGGCTGGTACAGCTACTTATTCAGCTTTTGGGTCTTCTACGGGCAGTGTTAATGCTTCATCACCGCAATGTACTTACTGCAAACGTCAGGGCCATGTGGAGGCTGACTGCAGGGTGAAGGCAGGAACATGTTTGGGTTGCGGCAGCAATCAGCACAGGGCGAGGATTGCCCTAGATTTCAGAGGACTGAGGAGCGAACAGCAACCCAGGGTTATTAGGGTCGACCTACAGGTGGTGCACCTCAGCAGCAGCAGGTTCAGGCTCGAGCCTACGCAGTGGATTTGGAGTAAATACCAGAGGCAGCAGTAGTTGTTGACGGTAACTTCTTTATACTCAATCAACTTGTTAAAGTGTTGATTGATTCTGGTACTACGCATTCTTTCATTACGCCTACTTGTGTGCAACGTGTTAACATGCAACCTGAAAGATTGCCTTATGTGGTTGATATTAGTACTTCTTTAACTGATAAGTATGTGACTGGCTTAGTATGTAAAGACTGTAAAATACATGTTAAGGGTCAGGATTTTCCTTCGGACCTTATTTTATATCCTATCCGGGGGTATGATGTTATCTTGGGTATGGACTAGCTTTCTAAGTACGATGCCCAGTTAAATTGTAGAACAAAGGTAGTACAGTTTCGTTTGGCAGATCAGCCAGTGGTTAAGGTAGCGGGGACCGGGATGCTAAGACGAGTTTTATTATCTCATCAACTAAAGCTGTTAAGTTGGTGAGTAAGAGGTGCTCAGGTTATCTAGCTTATTTGATCAACAAGCCATCTGATAAGCTAATGCTGGAGGAAGTTCCTATTATTCAGGAATATCCCAATGTATTTCCCGAGGAGTTGCCAGGATTGCCGCCAGAAAGAGATGTTGAGTTTGTAATTAATTTGATTCCCGGTACTCAATCTATATCTAAATCAGTGTACCGGATGGCACCAGCTGAACTTAAGGAGCTAAAAACACAATTGCAGGAGTTATTAGAGAAGGGTTTCATTCAGCAGAGTTCTTCACCATGGGGAACACCTGTTTTATTTGTGAAGAAGAAGGATGGTACCTTGAGATTATGTATCGACTATCGTGGTTTGAATTAGGTGACCATCAAGAACAAGTATCCTTTACCACTGATTGATGAGTTGTTTGATCAACTTCAGGGAGCCAAAGTCTACTATAAGTTTGACTTGAGGCAGGGGTATTATCAGCTTCGGATTCGTACGGAGGATGTTCCAAAGTCTACTTTTAGGACTCGGTATGGACATTATGAATTTGTAGTTATGCCCTTTGGACTGACTAATGCACTGGCAATATTCATGGACCTTATGCATCGGGTTTTTCAGCCGTACTTGGACCAATTCGTGGTAATCTTTATTGATGATATTTTGGTTTATTCTAAGACTGAATCGGAGCACGAGCAACATCTACGGCTTGTCTTACAGAAACTGCAGGAGCATCAGTTGTTTGTGAAGTTCAACAAATGTGAATTTTGGCTACAACATATATCTTTTCTTGGCCATGTGATTGCATAGAGTAGTATTTCAGTAGATCCCACTAAGATTGAAGTGGTGATGTCTTGGAAAAGGCCGAAAAATGTTTTGGAGGTTCGTAGCATCCTTGGCTTGGTGGATTATTACCGTAGGTTTGTGAATGACTTTTCTAAGATTGCAGGGCCACTTTTTAAATGAACTCAGAAACGAACTAGCTTTATTTAGGATGAGAAATGTGAGAGTGGGTTTCAGGAGTTGAAAAAGAAATTGACTACCACTCCAATATTTGCTCTACTAGAGGGGACCGATAATATGGTAATCTATAGCGATGCATCCAAGAAGGGCTTGGGTTGTGTACTTATACAGAATGGTCGGGTTATTGCCTATACTTCTAGACAGTTGAAGCCATATGAGGTGACTTATCCAACTCATGATCTTGAGTTGGCAGCCGTTGTTTTCGCACTTAAAAAATGGTGTCATTATCTGTGGGGCAGTAAGTTCAAGATTTTCACGATCATAAGAGTCTGAAGTATTTGGTCTCACATAAGGAGTTGAATATGCGTCAATGGAGGTGAATGGAACTTCTCGGAGATTATAATTGTTCTATCAGTTATCTGCCTGGGAAGGCAAATGTTATAGTAGACGCTCTTAGCCGTAAGGCGGGTATTTCTTGTTTGGCTGTCAAAAAGTGGGAGGTTCTTGAGGAATTCAGTTATTGGAGACCGGGATTGACTCAGGTTGGGGTAATGTGTTCATATCTCCGTATTCAACCTTTATTGTTGTCTCAAATCAGAGAAGCTCAGCAACTTGATTCAAAACTTCAGAAGATTAAGGATCAGATCAAGGATGATCAGTCTGACTTCAAATTACATGAAGATGGTATTCTTCAGTTTCAGAACAGGGTTTGTGTTCCCGATTAACCGGGTTTGAGGAGTGGTATTTTGGAGGAGGCTCATAATTCTAAGTACACCATTCATCCCGGTGGTAACAAGATGTATCGGGATTTGAAACAACATTATTGGTGGAATAACATGAAAAGGGAGGTTGCTCAGTTTGTATCTAGATGTTTGACTTGTCAACGAGTGAAAGTCGAACATCAACGACTCGCAGGGTTACTTCAGCTGTTGGCAATACCAAAATGGAAGTGGGAACATATTACGATGGACTTTGTCTCTAGTTTGCATAGAACACCGAGAGGTAATGACACAGTTTGGGTTGTTGTAGACCGTTCGACAAAGCCAGCTCATTTTATTCCCATGAGGTTGGGAGATGAGGTTGCAAAGTTGGCGGATCTTTATGTGGATTAGATTGTTAAACTTCACGGGATTCCCTCTAGTATTGTCTCAGATGAGATCCTCAGTTTACTTATCGTTTGTGGGAGAAACTTCAGGAAACTTTGGGTACTCAGTTAAACTTCAGCACAACGTATCATCACAGACCGACGGTCAGTCTACGAGGACTATTCAGATTCTGGAGGATATGCTCAGGGCTTGTGTTCTGGACTTCGGGAAGAACTGGGAGAAACATCTACCACTTGTTGAGTTTGCCTATAACAATAGTTATCAAGCGACTATTGGAATGACACCTTTTGCAGCTCTCTACGGCCGTAAGTGTCGATCACCTTTGTATTGGGATGAAGTAGGGAGATGAAGACTATTGATCCGACTATCATGCCAAAGTTTCTAGAGAAGATTGAGAATGTCCAGTTGATCAAGTAGAGAATGCTTACAGCATAGAGTAGATTCAAGAGTTATGTTGATAAGCATCGTCAGGATTTGGAGTTTGTAGACAGGGATCAGGTTTTCTTGAAATTATCTCCTCGAAAGGGGTTTGCTCGTTATGGAAAAGGTGGTAAGCTATGTGACACCCCGATCCCTCTCGAGACCGGGAGTTCTAACAATCAATCTACTCACAACCCAAATCCAAACCCGGGCAAGATTTTAGGGAAAGACGGACAGAGTCTCCCCTGTTTCTAGGCAAATTGCAAAACCTGTAATAGCATATAAATGGACCAACACCGTGTCCAACCATTCAACCACCTCAAGGCCATCCCAGCCTCGGTTCACAACAAGCAATTCACAAGTAAATATAAATTCAAGCTTAGCAATTAAACTACACCAACCTATTGCATAAAGTAGACTATCATGACTTTCTATCTTTTTCCCTTTTTGTCATTACAAATATATATTGAAGTTAAGCTATATTAACTAAATACATAATCTAATGAACTTAAATTACATCCCCTTTAACATTAAATACATATAATACATAAAAGCATACAACTTTACAACTTTGACAACTCAAGTCACATAGGCACGTAGGACAACCCTTCAAGCACGGACTTTCATGAAATCACGAACTTTCCAGCTAACATGGCATTTCCTGAAATGTGGTGGTGAGGAGTGAGTATACACAACACGTATACTCAGTGAGGGCGAGACAGATATCGAGATGGAGAGAAAGAAGATCGTGCAATGCAAATAGGTACAGTTAAGCAATACAATCAATAAAAGGCATTCAATATATATAACAATACAATAAACAACTAAGAAAAGCATTAACACAACCAATCAAAGCTATACCACACTTTGAAGGCTATGGATCACTCGAGCGAGTAATGTACCGATCACGATTCCGATGACATTAAGGATGACGCGCCGGCCCAAACCACCTTATAACACCAGTTTGGAATACCCCGGGAGTAACCATCAATTCTACGACCCAAATCTCCGTAGGAGGCAACCCAAGCGAGAAAGCGAATAGCAGCGGAGCTAGAGCAACCAACACTGACAACCCGAGGCTACCCAGAGAGGCCCATCACTCAGGCGCGAGACACTATGTAATGCAAGACTCGATACAAGGCGATGAGCGAGCGATATCAAGCATTCTCAACAATTGATAAACATTCCAATCAATAATCAACTCTAACAAGCGTAATAAGCATCAACAAGCATTTACAATCAAACAAGTGACAAAAACAACACCAACTAACATTATCAAGCATTAGCAAGTATTCTATAGGCATTATAAGCATTCTATAGGCAACATAAGCATTCTATAATCAATATAAACATACTATAAGCAATATTCTATGAAAACACACAAAATCACAAAAATGACCCCAACTTCAAAACACTACTACTTTCAAACGAGCCACGAGCTTTGGAAACCGACTTCACCAGTCCTCCTAGGTCACCATAAGGCACGTCTAAAGACGCCGAAACCCTACTTTACCCTAGAATTCACGCAAAGTCCCGATTTTCCCCTTTGCTCGTTTGAACTACAACTATATCAACCAAACACCCAACCAACGCCATAATCGCACCAAAAGTACTTCCATGGCCTCCCGAAACAATGCCAACACGCAATACGAGAAAATGCTAAACTCGACCTAAACGACCCCGACTTTCACCAAGCCGTTTTTCTATTACACATTCCAATTAAACCACACATTTAGGCATTCTAGCATATCTAGCACATTTCTACATCACCGGACAGCATAACAGAGCAACTTTATCGTTTCAAGGGTTTACTATTCACTAATTACTATTCATTAGTCAATTTAAATTGTAATTTCAATTTTCAACCGCAGAAAATGCTAAAAAGCTATAAATACATGTTCTACAATCAACAAGGAACATTCTTTAAGCAACAAAACGATTAAAACAACAATCTACGCATAAGTTCTAAAAATTAAAGTTTAGATATACATTTTTCAAACGCGCGAATAACGATGAAACCCTCACCTTAGACGCTCCTAGACGCTAGGGAAACCACGATGGATGCCTCGGAAACCACCCCGCACAAGCTCACGCGACGAAATGAAGATTTGAAGTTGAAATATTTTTTTTTTTCCTCCATGGTTTCAGTCATGGCTCTTATTTTTCTGGTTTTTGCTCTTTTGTTTCGTATTTAAGCTTAAATAAAAGATGACAAATGGTCAAAGCTTCGGTCAACCCGCTAAACCAAAACAGCTATGCGCGACCTTACGAAAACGGCCATAACTTCTTCTAGAAAACTCCAATTAACGAACGGTTTGAAGCCTCAGAAACTAGACTCATAGAGCTTTCCAACCATATATAATTTGCTACCTAACTCTTGCCCAATTGGTTCAGATTTAATTCCAAAGTTGACCCAAAATTTGACTAACTTAACATTGCATTTTTTATTTCTAATCCCAAGTTTGCCCTTTATTAAACATTTCAAAAATTCTCACCTTGTCCTAGTTGGTCAATGTAGATGAAAAGTCAACTAGTTTGGTCAAAGAAGGTGAAAGGTCAATAAAATGCAATTTAAATGAACTTTAAATGCTATTGAATACATGCCAGGTTCGGGGTATCACATCCTTCCCCCCTTAAAACAATTGCGTCATCGCATTTCTTCTTCCAATAGAACTCAGCATCATCTGAAATCAAATTCTGACTAATCTTCATCGGTTGAAGAATCTCGTTGACACGAATACCGAAGAAGAATAAAATTCCAACCAAAAGCGTCGAGATAATACCAATAAAGACCTAAACAAAGATACTGTAGATAAAATCACATCACATATTAATGATAAGAAGAATACCGAATGAATACCCTATACACGAATCTCGAGTAGAAGTTCAACTATTACTGCCTGAGAATTCCCAAACAAGAAGCCAAATAAAGGCTCAAACAAAGGTTCCATCCAGAGGTCCAAATAAGTACCCCACTGGTCATGAATTTCATAGAAGAATACCCAGTTAAGAGTGCTGAAGAAAATACTAAGAACCCAATCAAATATATTTCAAAGTTCTAAAGAAGCCTTCCAAATAATAACCCCATGGGACACCCAATTAGATTCCGAGTTTTGCTATCAAATGCTGAGAGGAATGTCAAAGGAAATAGCAGAGAAAATATAATGTGCCCAATAAAACAACCAAGTTGAATAACAAACATAGTTTCCTGCCAAAGCCGAACTCTGAGGCCTCTTCACTATTTGCCAAGTGAAAACTTCATGCAACCTTGCCAATAAGGAAAATACCAATAGAATGCCCAATAAGAATTTCAAAGAATACCCTAAGTAGTATTATACAATAAGTCTGATAGGAACTCCAAATACCAAACCTACTGAGGAACACTGAAGAAGATATCTGAAACAATGCTCCAATAAGAAAGTAGCCAAGTTTGCCTAATAAGTAAATATTAAATAATTGGCCACTGAGAATTCCAGAAAATACCATTGAAGAATTTCCAATCAGGGATGCCAGTATGACACCAATAAAGACCGAGACACATATACCATAGATATTACTGTGCAGTAAGGCCGATTAAAATCCCAATAGCCAAATCCACCGAGAAATGCCAACAAAAGTCTCCAAAGAATACCCATTAAGAAAACCAAAGAATGCTCCAAAGAATAACCAAATAAAACCCCAAGAGAAAGCTACCCTTTCACAATTGTTAAGCACAGAGGAGGACCATAGAGATTTGCCAATAACCGAGCTCCAAAAGCAAACACCAATTCCCAAATAAAGGCTAGTCAAATGCCATTCATTTCCTGCCAATCCATACACCTTGAAAAGCCAGCGGTGAACTACTTTCTTTAGGGGAGGAAGAGGACTTACTTACCATTTCTATAGGACATGTATGAATGCCAATATATCACAGTTATACACATGCCTTAAACTATTATGCAAACAAGTTTGTAAAACAGTTTATTCAACAAAGTCACTCAAGCACGGCAATCAAGTCAACCACAACATAATCAATTCAAACCACAGCATAGCTAATTCAAGACATTATATACACACATTACAAGTAATACTTCAAGCAACTAACAATTCACGAGGTCGATTCGATTCACGAGGTCAATTCAATAAGTCAATTCGATACACAACTAGACATTTCACCTTTCTTGGGAAACATTTAACACATAACACATAACTATATCACATAAGTGCTTACATTCAAGTCAAGACACACAATCTCACATACAAGCATACACTTTCAAGACACACTTATCAAGCACACATTCAAGGACTACTACCCACCAGGCCGAGGACCCTGTCCTGGCTTATGAGCTAAACAAGTTCTGATACCACCTGTGACACCCCGATCCCTCTCGAGACCGGGAGTTCTAACAATCAATCTATTCACAACCCAAATCCAAACCCGGGCAAGATTTTAGGGAAAGACGGACAGAGTCTCCCCTGTTTCTAGGCAAATTGCGAAACCTGTAATAGCATATAAATGGACCAACACCGTGTCCAACCATTCAACCACCTCAAGGCCATCCCAGCCTCGGTTCACAACAAGCAATTCACAAGTAAATATAAATTCAAGCTTAGCAATTAAGCTACACCAACCTATTGCATAAAGTAGACTATCATGACTTTCTATCTTTTTCCCTTTTTGTCATTACAAATATATATTGAAGTTAAGCTATATTAACTAAATACATAATCTAATGAACTTAAATTACATCCCCTTTAACATTAAATACATATAATACATAAAAGCATACAACTTTACAACTTTGACAACTCAAGTCACATAGGCACGCAGGACAACCCTTCAAGCACGGACTTTCGCGAAATCACGAACTTTCCAGCTAACATGGCATTTCCTGAAATGTGGTGGTGAGGAGTGAGTATACACAACACGTATACTCAGTGAGGGCGAGACAGATATCGAGATGGAGAGAAAGAAGATCGTGCAATGCAAATAGGCACAGTTCAGCAATACAATCAATAAAAGGCATTCAATATATATAACAATACAATAAACAATTAAGAAAAGCATTAACACAACCAATCAAAGCTATACCACACTTTGAAGGCTATTGATCACTCGAGCGAGTAATGTACCGATCACGATTCCGATGACATTAACGATGACGCGCCGGCCCAAACCACCTTATAACACCAGTTTGGAATACCCTGGGAGTAACCATCAATTCTACGACCCAAATCTCCCTGGGAGGCAACCTAAGCGAGAAAGGGAATAGTAGCGGAGCTAGAGCAACCAACACTGACAACCCGAGGCTACCCAGAGAGGCCCATCACTCACGCGCGAGACACTATGTAATGCAAGACTCGATACAAGGCGATGATCGAGCGATATCAAGCATTCTCAACAATTGATAAGCATTCCAATCAATAATCAACTCTAACAAGCGTAATAAGCATCAACAAGCATTTACAATCAAACAAGTGACAAAAACAACACCAACTAACATGATCAAGAATTAGCAAGTATTCTATAGGCATTATAAGCATTCTATAGGCAACATAAGCATTCTATAATCAATATAAACATACTATAAGCAATATTCTATGAAAACACACAAAATCACAAAAATGACCCCAACTTCAAAACACTACTATTTTCAAACGAGCCACGAGCTTTGGAAACCGACTTCACCAGTCCTCCTAGGTCACCATAAGGCATGTCTAAAGACCCCGAAACTGCACTTTACCCTAGAATTCACGCAAAGTCCCGATTTCCCCCTTTGCTCGTTTGAACTACAACTATATCAACCAAACACCCAACCAATGCCATAATCGCACCAAAAGTGCTTCCATGGCCTCCCGAAACAATGCCAACACGCAATACGAGAAAACGCTAAACTCGACCTAAACGACCTCGACTTTCACCAAGCCGTTTTTCTCCATTTTTCTATTACACATTCCAATTAAACCACACATTTAGCCATTCTAGAATATCTAGCACATTTCTACATCAACGGACAGCATAACAATGCAACTTTATCGTTTCAAGGGTTTACTATTCACTAATTACTATTCATTAGTCAATTTAAATTGCAATTTCAATTTTCAACCGCAGAAAATGCTAAAAAGCTATAAATACATGTTCTACAATCAACAAGGAACATTCTTTAAGCAACAAAACGATTAAAACAACAATCTACGCATAAGTTCTAAAAATTAAAGTTTAGATATACATTTTTCAAATGCGCAAATAACGATGAAACCCTCACCTTAGACGCTCCTAGACGCTAGGGAAACCACGATGGATGCCTCAGAAACCACCCCGCACAAGCTCACACGACGAAATAAAGATTTGAAGTTGAAATATTTTTTTTTTCCTCCATGGTTTCAGCCATGGCTCTTATTTTTCTGGTTTTTGCTCTTTTGTTTCGTATTTAAACTTAAATAAAAGATGACAAATGGTCAAAGCTTCGGTCAACCCGCTAAACCAAAACAGCTATGCGCGACCTTACGAAAACGGCCATAACTTCTTCTAGAAAACTCCAATTCACGAACGGTTTGAAGCCTCAGAAGCTAGACTCATAGAGCTTTCCAACCATATATAATTTGCTACCTAACTCTTCCCAAATTGGTTCAGATTTAATTCTAAAGTTGACCCAAAATTTGACTAACTTAACATTGCATTTCTTATTTCTAATCCCAAGTTTTCCCTTTATTAAACATTTCAAAAATTCTCACCTTGTCCTAGTTGGTCAATGTAGATGAAAAGTCAACTAGTTTGGTCAAAGAAGGTGAAAGGTCAATAAAATTCAATTTAAATGAACTTTAAATTCTATTGAATACATGCCAGGTTCGGGGTATCACAAGCTAAGTCCGAGGTTTGTAGGGCCGTTTGAGATTATCGGAAGGGTTGGCAAGTTAGCATATCGGTTGGCTTTACCGGAGAACTTCTCTAATGTCCACGATATTTTTCACGTGTCTAATTTACGAAGCTATAATCCGGATCCTTCTCATATTCTAGAGCTAGAGCTGTTACAGCTTCGTGAGAATCTGACTTATGATGAGTGGCCGATTCGCATTCTTGATCAGATGGAATGAGAATTGAGGTCGAAGAAGATTCCGATGGTCAAAGTGTTGTGGAAGTATCATGGGATTGAGAAGGCTACTTGGGAGAGGCGAGATCAGATGCAGCATCAGTACCCAGATCTTTTTCGTTCAGCAAGTAAGAATTTTGGGGACAAAATTTCTTTAAAGGTGGGAGAATGTGAGACTCCGTATTTTATCTTTGCCTCGATTTATGTGCTTTGACCTGTTCATATGTTATATGAATTAGAATGTGCTAATTCTGTGATTTATATTCCTATTACATGCTATGTGTACATTCATGAAATTTATATAAAAAAAAGCATCATAAATTTTATCGACGGTTTTTGTGAATACTGTTTTGAACACACGTCCGCTAAAATTTTTACACGGGTGTTTTAAACATTTTAAAACCTAGTCCTCGGATATTAATCGACCTGTGTTTGATTAAAATGGATTTTAAATCGACTTTAAAATTTTAAAAGTTTTTACACTTTCTTTTACAAAAATCGCATTTTTAACCGAGTGGGGTGAAAATATTTGCATGTAAAACTCTTTGTCACCTAAAATAAATTATCTAGAAATAGCCTAAGTGTTCAATACTTGTTTTGAGCAATAAATAGTCTAAAATAGAATTAAAAGACAAGGAAATACTAAAAATAAACTAAATGTTCACCTTTGACTTTACTATTTTTGCATTTGACTTAGTTTATATATGCATAATAACTAAAATAACTCATAAAACAAAAAGCTCAAACCCACTCAAATCTCACATACATGGCCGAACAACTTGAGGCCATTTTTGCTTGAATTTTGATCAAATTTTTCAATAGATTTTGCAATACAAAGCCTTTACACTTGAACCAAAGTTTGATTCTACTTGTTGGGCATCCATTCTACACCTTTCTTGCATCATATAACATCAAAGGTGAGAGAAAAATTCAAGATCTCAAAATGTCATTTTTATGTTAATTCATATAATCAAAATTTTAGCCGTTGAAATGTTAAATTGATGTTATATTATTGCTCAGTGGATGCTAAGGATCAGTTATATAAGTTTATATAAGTTTTGAACCGTTGTAGCATGAATTTCTATTTTTCGGGTATTAAAATTGAGTTGTTGGCTATTTGTTGAAAAATTGGAGTTGTGGTAGTTGGAATCGATTGCTGTTAGCTTGTAAAAGTTTGTTAAATACGTGGCGGTAATGTTGTAATGCCAAAATTTTGATTGCGATGTCGTGGTGAAAGTCCGGAAATTTCAGCCATGGTGCATTGAGATTTTAGGGCTATTGGGCTTAATTTGGATGGATTGTGGTTGGTTTCCGAGAGGGCTAATGTAGTTGCTTGAGTGGGTGAGTGATAGAAACTGGTTTGGAGGTCATTGGATTAGTAGATTGTAAGTTATGACTTTTAGAAGTTTGGGTTGTCTTTCTTTAAATGTTGAAATAATGTCCTTAGTGGTTTGGGTGGTGTTTGATTGGTTGAATTATGGGTTGTTAGTGGTTAGAATCATGATTAGGTTGAGTGGATTAATGTATATTAGGTTGGATGGCCTACTTTGTCATCTAACTTAGTTGTTGAGTTGTTAATTGTTTAATTGATGATATGTTGTTGAAATGTCATTAATTGATTATTGATTATTAATTATTGATAAAGTCGGGAGATAGGCAACCTACTTTATTGTACTCCTGAGATATGAATGATTATTATTATTATTGTCATGAGTCTTGGTATGTGTGTGCCACCTCTCGGGCAGTATCGAGTTGTCGAGTTGATAACGGCATGACTATCATAGGCTAGTCCTAGCTCGCATGGCGGAGGTGCCATGGAGGGAGGGGCTAGTTAGGTACCTCGGGTAAGTGAGTAATGGGGAGTTATAAGAAGATGGTTGAGATCGCGATGGCGTTTGGAGCTACACCAACTAGAGTATCATTTATTGATTGGTTATTATTATTAATGTGCTTGTATTGTTAATGATGTTTATTATGTGTTTACTGCTCAAAGGATGATTTCCAAGGAGTATAGTAAATACTGTTAAGAGTTTTGTCGAATCCTCACTAGGCTTGTTTTATATAAGCTCACTCTCAATTATTGCATGCATACAGGTGCTATTGAACAAGATTACGGGTACGTGCCTCAAGAAACTAAGAATGTGCCATATGTGGATGAGTCCTATGTGCCAGAGTCTTGTCCTTGATATCTGAGATGTTGTACTCTTTTGTTATCGTGTATAATAAAACTAGTTGGTTTGTATTTACTTAGAAGTTTATGATGTATAAGATGTTGTAAAGATAATGAATTAAATGTTGCAAGCTTAGTAGTCTTGTTTTGGAACATGATTAGATTGCTAGATTGGTTATAATCTATTTTGGAAATGTATGTATATAGTAAATGTATGATGTTGGAACAGAGGCGTATAACCTATGGATGCAATGGTAAAAGAATGTTTAATGTATATTGTGATTGTGTTGTTTAATTGTTGAATTGTTTGTGGAGTTGGTTGTATGAGTTGCGAAGAGGTTGGTTTAGAGCCTCGGTGTCCTAATTACTGTCGTTATACTGCCGAAATTTCGTTGCGTCCTGACTGATTGTAGGAGGGGTCGAGTTGGGGCGTTACACTATTACTTTCTCTCGAACCATAGTAATATTATTTGATTAGATCATTGAATCGTTTATTTCTCTTGTTTCTCTTGAAATTTCTTCAATATTCATATTTACACACGTCTTTTTTTCGGAGGTCTACAGCCATTGTGTGGCATGGGAATTACATCCAGTACAAAAGTTAATAGTATACAACTTCTACGAATAGCTCGTAATGTTGCGTCTCTTCTGAGACCGAGACCTTTTATCATGACTTCTGCTCATTGCATACCTTGATCTACTACTGTATGAATAGCATTTCCTGTTGTGGTTTGAGCAGCAAATGATGTCCCCCTTCTAGTACCTTTGAATCCACAAGTATAGGCAGAGGCCCAAGAAACCACCCGACCCCGTACATCTGTAACAGTGATAATTGTATTATTGAAACTTGCTTGAACATGAATAACCCCCTTTGGTATTCTACACGTACTCCTGCGCGAACCAATTCGTCCATTCCTACGTGAACCAATTCTCAGCATAGCTTTTGCCATATTTTATCATCTCATAAATATGAATCAGAGATATATGGATATATCCATTTCATGTCAAAATAGATTCCTTATTTGTACATCGGTTCCTTTAGCGAGTCTGATTATCCTTGTCTTTGTTTATGTCTAGGGTTGGAACAAATTACTATAATTCATCCCCGCCTACGGATTAGTCGACATTTTTCACAAATTTTATGAATAGAAGCTCTTATTTTCATATTTGTTATTCCTTACCTTAATTTGAATCTACTTCTTGGAAGAAAATAAGTTTCTTGAAATTTTGCACCTCGAATTGTATTCCCATGAAAGGAATGTTGAAGTGGAAAAAACTACCTAATCTTTTGAATCCTTGTTGCGGAGTCGATATATTATACGTCCTCTGGTGGAATCATAACGACTTACTTCAATTTTGACTCTATCTCCTGGTAGTATCCATATAAAACTACATCGGATCTTTCCTGAAACATAACCTAGAATCAGATCTTCATTATCTAAACGAACCCGGAACATACCGTTGGGAAGCGATTCAGTAATTAAACCTTCATGAATCCATTTTTGTTCTTTCATTCCAGGTAAAGCCCCCTTGAAGTATCAACTAATGGAGGAGGAACAATATTAGACTACTCGCCCCTTTTCTTCTTCTTTTCACAAATAGGAAGTTTCAGATCCAAGTTGGATATTAAAAGGATTACCATATATAACACAAGATTTCTCCGCCGATTCTTTGTTCTCAAGCCTCTCGGTCTGTCATTATACCTCGAGAAGTAGAAAGAATTACAATCTTCATCCCACCGAAAATTCTAAGAATTCGTTGATAGTTAGAATAGATTCGTAGATCAGGTTGACTGATCTGTTTTAAATTTAAAATATTTCTATATGGTCTTTTCCTATTCTTTCTGTCATGCCCCGACCCCGACCTATCGCTAGGCTAAGGCCGAAACATGATGTTCGTAACACTTATTCCTGTAATTAATAACTTAATAGTCTTAAAACCTGTGAGTATTAATTTAATAACCTGTACATCCATTAAAACGCCATAATAAGTTTCGAAAGACTTCCAACATTCTCCAAAGTTATCGGCCTTAAAGGATTACACCACCTTTTTACATAATAACCAAACCGAACTACATATTCATCATCCTAGTGATAGGTCTCAAAAGAATAAAGATCAAACCTAGCTAGGTATCAAGTTAAGTAAAAGAATATACAACATAACAAATAATTCAATTTATAAAATCATGTTCTTCATAACAAGAAGTAAGTCTCCTCAGGCAAGCACGTAGATCACATAGGGTAGGAATCCAACTCATCAACTCTACAAAGCTTGTAATCACAAGGAGGCTTGCTCGTGTTAATCCTTACATGTAATCGTTAGAAAGAGGGTGAGCTAATCTTGCATATAGCTCAGTGAGGATGAAATAGTAAGGGTTTTCACAAAGGTTTTTATCGTTTTGTAAACAGTTTGAGGAAACATGTCATGCACACAGGATTATGCAAGCAAGAAAGCAAGATATACAATCAAGATTCAATAATAATTAAATAACCAAACTCTTCTAAGATATCATTGAATCCCTGTCCCGTAGGAGGATCGGTCCCTATCCTGTAGGATGATCAGTCCCTGTCCCGTAGGAGGATCAGTCCCTATCCCGTAGGAGGATCAATCCCTATCCTGAAGGAGGATCAATGGGTAGCAAGAATTTACAAACAGGAATACAAGTTATACAATCAAGGTTCAATAACAATTAAATAACCAACGCATCCAAGATATCATTGGATCCCTGTCCAGTAGGAAGATTGGTCCCTATCCCGTAGGAGGATCAATCCCTATCCTGTAGGAGGATCAATGGGTTCTAGCAAGAGAAAGAATCAATACTTTAAGGGTTGAGATATACCGGTAAGTCCGGAGGTCCCATCACTTCCTCCATTAACAGTGGTTGCAACGCGTATATACAAGTCGAATGCACTAGCAATTATCAATGACATAATGCATATTCATATAAACATATTGCATATAGGCTCCTTTAGCACTAGCACGTAATGACAAGAATAACAAACTTCTACTCTCTAAGGGTTGTACCAAGCGAGAGATGTGCATGATCCAAACCTAATCAAGCATACTTCAACAATTATATGATTCAAACATATTCATGCGTATTGTCGCAAGTGCATCATTTAGACAATTATGAAACCAATACCCGTCATGCCTGAACATAATGATAACATTTAGAAGGACACAACTTAGCCATATACCAAAGGAGGGTGTAAGATATCTTAAAACAACTCAAAATGACCCTAAAATGCCAGCACGAACGAAACTATAAAGCATACTCAACTCATTTGCAATAGCCTAACTTAGGAGGTAAATTTACCTACTTTTCCAAACTCCAATTAATCTGATTTTAGTCTAGAATCAAAGCTTATCAAATTTAGATAACTCTAGAATCAAATGAAATAGAATTCGGAGTTGAAACGAATGAGATATGGCCTCCGGAAAATCACTGCACAGAGTTGTCAAACATCCGGGTGTTGTAGCCTTCATCCGGTCGACCGGATGAAGCAGGTAATGCCCGGATGGGAGTTTTCTACCAGGCGTTGAGGCTTCTATCCGGGCAACCGGATAGAGGCTGTAACTCCCAGATAACTGGACAGGAAAAACCCAATTTCTTCAATAATCATCCAACAACCTCCCATCCTCTTACCAACACTCAAGCAAGTTCAAAATGGCTATTAGGCATCATACAAGAGCTCAAACTCAACCAAAACCACCTCACCTCAACAATCAACAATCACCCAACCATGAAATTACAATTCCTAGATCTACAACACACAATATCCAATCTTCTCATCATCCAAGCTTAGATATACAAGCTAAATCAATATAAACACCAATGAACATTAATAAACTTGAATGCATCCTTTAAAAACCGTTTATGAAAAATTCCCTCACCTTAGCTTTGAGATTGAATGTAAGAAATATTGCTAGGAAGCTTGAAGATGATCTCCCCTCTTCCTTCTCCTTCTTTTCTTTTCTTCTTTTTCTCCTTTCTATGGTTGAAAATCTGTGTGTGTTGTGTGTGTCGTGTGGGTCAGTGTGTATTGGTGTATGTTTGTGTGTTGTAGTGTTTTTGTGTGTGTATATGGTGTAGTGTGTGTGTTGAGTGATAATATCTAAATTTCCTAATGACGAGAGTGCCCTCCAACTAGATTGTGTTTTACTAGTTTGTCATCCTAGTGTTAATTCTAATTGTTTTAGTTCTAGTTTAGTTACTCTAGTTAGTTATTGAACTTAGTTGGTTCCAATTACTAGGTATATGATATAATTTACTCACATGCACATTAAACGATGAAATGGATATAAATCGAGTTGAATGCACATAAAATTATTTAATTATTGCTTACGTTATCTAAATCACTCAAAGACACATAATTGAATTTAAATACACGTTAAACGAGACATATGCACGTAAAATGATATAAATGTACATATTTCAAAATAAAAGCACGTGAATCAAGGTAAATCAAGCTAAATACAAGTTAATTGATATAGTTGTCTATTAAATGAGGTAAAAATTTATGAAATGTTATACAATGCATATGAGGTCTTGTGCGGGGCTTCACACCTTCTATGTCGCAAAATTAAAACCAAAAAAGATTTGTTGTTTTCTTGATGTTTTCTCACGTTTTTGATAAACCCTTCTCGTAAAAGTATTTTAACAATATTTTCGGTAATATTAGTAGATGTTATTCGAACCACTCTTTTTGTATCCATATCAGCATTTCGTATAGAGGTTATTATCTCAGCAATAGTGTCCCTACTCATGATGAACTAAAATTATTGATGCTCTGAAATTTGATATAATCAACATGTTTTTTTTTTATTTGTTTATGAATATGAATTATTAAAGGTATATGCGTAAGACACAATCTACTAATGAATCTATTTCTTTCAAATACCTCACTAGAAACACATCACGATCTCATTTTATAATACCTCGGGAGCCAATGAAACTAATTGAGTAAAATTTAATTGTCTCAATTCCTGAGCGATCGCACCAAAAATTCGAGTTCCTTTTGGATTTCCTTCTTGATCAATAACAACTGCAGCATTGTCATCATATCATATTATCATACCTTTGTCACGTTTGAGTTCTTTACAGGTATGCACAATTACAGCTCTAACTACTTCTGATCTATCTAGGGGCATATTTGGTATTGTTTCTTTGATCACAGCAACAATAACGTCACCAATATGAGCATATCGATGATTGCTAGCTCCTATGATTCGAATACACTTCAATTCTCGAGCCCCGCTGTTATCTGCTATATTTAAATGGGTCTGAGGTTGAATCATATCATTTTTGAATCTCTTCTTTCAATGCAAAGGATGAAGAAAAAAAAAAGAAATACTGTTTGTCCAAAAAAGAAACCTGCGATTTTTTGTCATCCCCAAGACCCATTTTTGTTGGTTCTACATTTTTATCCCGAAATAATGAATTGAGTTCGTATAGGCATTTTGGATGCTGCTATTGAAATATCCCTTCTAGCTATATTTTATGTTACACCACTCATTTCATAAAGTATTCGACCTGGTTTAACAACAGCTACCCAATATTCAGGAGATCTTTTCCTCGAACCCATACGGGTTTCTACGGGTCTGAGGGTAACTGGTTTGGCTGGAAAAATAGGGACCCATATTTTTCCACCTCGACTTGCATTTTATGTCATTGCTCGTCAACCCGCTTCTATTTGCCTAGATATGATCCAAGCGGGTTCAAGTGCCTGAAGAGCATATTTACCGAAACAAATATGATTACCTCGATAAGATACTCCCTTCATTCTTCCTCTATGTTGTTTACGGAATCTGGTTCTTTTGGGGTTATAGTTGATGGTTGTTTCTAAATTCCATCTCTACTACAGAACCGGACCTGAGAGTTTCTTCTCATCCGGCTCCTCGCAAAGAAATAAAAGATAAAAGAATTCAAAAATATCTAATTTGAATTAAGATATACATGTATTTATTTTATTGAGTAATACATTCAATCGGTTGATTCTTTGAGATTTCATCGAATCTAATCTATTAGTAATTTGTATATCTTATTTGAATAGATAACTAAACATTTTATTTCTCTATTTTAGAAATAAAATTATTTTTTATAACGTTCTAACAAATCTTTATTTTGTTTTGCACCTATCGTATTGCCCAAAATTTAGCAATTCTAAAAAAGAAAGTTTTTACGGGCGAATATTTACTCTTTCAATCTCTATTTCAGTTGTAGGGTTAGCTTGTGACTTCTCAAAATAAATGAATTGATTTCCGGTTCGTTCCGCCATCCCGACTAGTGAATCATTAAGATTCATTTTTGAATCAAATCTTTCGCATTCACAAGTTCCATCATTCCCATCGCTTCTTATTTAATGGTTAGGTCTAAATTCTACAATGGAGCTAATGATGAAATTCAATTTGTTCTTGAGTCAATTTTCACAGTCTTTATTGGCTTGAAGCTCTTGTTGGTTTTTGATCTATAAGAAGATTCATTCAATTATGTTATGGATGAATCACTAATTATGCTTTATTACACTGCCTTTTATGAGATGCCTTAGAGACCTTACATATTGAAATTATAGATCATTGATATTCTTTTTCTCTATTTCTCTCATATTTCCATTTATCCACACCTTTTAATTTAGAATCAGATTAATTTGTTTGTTTATGCAAAAAAAATTCAGTTGCTACAAAGATATATTTTTCTTTACAATTTAATTTAGAATTTGATTAATTTTTTTGTTTATGCAAAAAAATTTCAGTTGCTACAAAGATATGATCTATATATCATATCTTGATTGGTTCTTTAGATCCAGATAATGCGAAGTGATGAGTTGGTTATTAGTTTTATAGTTATTAGTTCATACTGTGGGGCTAATTTTCATCCTAACCCTAAAAAAAGACCAACGAGTCACACATTAAGCATAACAATTATATCAAATGGTTAATTGAATTTTTATTCAACCCTATAGAATTAAGAAATGGACGAGTTTTTCTTTTTTTCTTCTATCACTGGATAGAAGGAAAAGATAAGTAAAAGTTTATTTTCTTATTCCTCGTCTATAAATATCTAAATTTTGATACCTATACCCCATAGATAGTTCGAACTGTATAGGAACAATAATCAATTTTAGCTCGAATGGTTTATAGGGGAACCCTACCTTCTCTGATCCATTCGACACATGCAATTTCTTTTCTGTCAATACGCCCTGCAATTTGTACTTGAATTCCTTTTGTATCTGCTTGTTCAGTTAATTCAATAGCTTTTTTAATTGTTTTTCTAAATGAAACTCTATTCTTTAATTGTCCGGCTATAAATTCTGCAAGAATATTACGGTTTCCATAAGGTTTTGCAATTCTTCTGATAGCAATATTAAGTTTTCGGTTCACACAATTAAATTCTTTTTGTAAATTCGTCTGCAATTCTTCTATTCCTCGCGGTTGACTTTTTATTAATAGCTTTGGAAATCCCAAAAAGATTATGACCTAGATCAGATCGATTCTTTTTGGAATCTCTATACGTGCAATTCCTTCGACCCCAGAAGATATTCTCATATTTTTTTGTACTTAATTCTTGATACAATCTCTTATTTTTTGATCTTCTTGTAGACCCTCAGAATAATTTTTTGGTTGGGCAAACCAAAGGGAATGATGACCCTGGGTTGTACCAAGTCTGAAACCAAGTGAATGTTTTCTTCGTCCCATATTCCCCCACAGTAATCCATATCACGATACACCATGCCTATATATTTATTTTTCCATTTATGCTTTTTTAACAAATCTATCGCTACATATTCATCATCTAAAGATATATCTTTCATTACAATAGTTATATGACAGGTAGGTCTTTTTATCGGATAACTACGCCTTTTAGCTCGAGGTTTGAATTTCTTTACGGTGCTACCCTTGTAACACCCAAACTCGACCCCACCTACAATTAGTCAGGACGCAACGGAATTTCGGCAGTATAATGACAGTAACACGGATATCAGGGCTCTAAACCAACCCTTAATATTTCCATACAACCAACTCCAAACATCAACGACAACTCCACAACTATTTCAACAACATACCATACAACTGATTCATTATATTAAACAACCATTCAATAAAGCAGCCATAGATTACATGCCTCCGTTTCAACAACAACATTACTAGGTAAACCCATATACATACATAACATATTATACTATCTTAGCAACTTATTTAAATCCAAAAGTAAGACAACTAAACTAGCAGAACACTTTTACTATCTTTAGATCAGTTTATACAATACAACCTTTAAAAGCTTGAAACTCTACAACATAAGTCATACTACAAAATAGCATAAAACATTCCAGCTAAGCATCAAGATATGACTCTGGCACATAAGACTCTTCAACAAAAGTCACATTCTCAGCCTCATGAGGCACGTACCCATATTCCTGTTCAGTAAAACCTGTATGCATATAACGAATGAGAGCGAGCTTATATAAAATAAGCCCAGTAAGGATTCGATAGATCTTTTAAAAGTATTTACTATACTCCTTGAAAATCATCCTTTGAGCAGTAAACACAAAATAATCATCAATAACAATATAAGCACAACAATGATAATAACCAATCAATAAAGGATACTCTAGTTGGTGTAGCTCCAAATGCCATCATGATCTCAACCATCTTTTTATAACTCCCCATTACTCAAGTACCCGAGGTACCTCGCTAGCCCCTCCCTCCATGGCACCTTCACCCATGCGAGCAGGGGGTAGTCTATGATAGTCATGCCATTATCAACCCGACAGCCCAATACTGCACGAAAGGTGACATACACATACCAAGAGTCATGACAATAATAATAATTATTCATATCACAGGAGGACAACAAAGTAGGTTGCCTATCTCCCGACTTCATCAATAATCAATCAGTTAACATCATTTCAATAACATAACATCAAATAATCAATTAACAACCCAACAACTAAGTTAGATGACAAAGTAGGTCACCCAACTTAACATGCATTAAACCACACAACCGAACCCGAATCTAACCAACAACAACCCATTATTCAACCCCTCAAACACCACTCAAACAACTAAAGGCATTATTTCAACTTTTAAAGAAAGACTACTCAAACTTCTAAAAGTCATAACTTACAATCTACTAATCCAATAACCTCCAAACCAGTTTCTATCACTCACCCACTCAAGGAACTACATTAGCCTTCATAGAAACCAACCACAATCCATCAAAAACAAGCACAACAATCCTAAAACCTCAATGCACTATTGCTGAAATTTTCAAACTTTCACCATGACATCAATCAAAATTTCGGCATCACAACATTACTACCACGTATTTAACAAACTTTTAGAAGCTAACAGCAATCAATTCCAACCACCACAACTCCATTAAATCAACAACAAGCCAATAACTCAATTTTAATACCTGAAAAATAGAAATACATGCCACAACCGATCAAAACTTATATAAACACATATAACTGATCCTTAGCATCTACTGAGCAATATTCTAACATCAATTCAACATTTCAACAGCTAAAAATTCTATTATATGAATTGACATAAAAATAGCATTTTGAGATCTAGAATTTTTCTCTCACCTTTGATGCAAACTAAGGTTAGAAATAGGTAGAATGGATGCCCAACAAGCAATTTCAAGCTTTGAATGATGTGATTTGGACTTGAATTGCAAAATCTATGAGAAAATCACTTGAAAACCTTAGAAAAATGCCTTTTCTTTGCTTCCCTTGCCATTTTCGGTTATGTAGGTGTTTTTGGAGGTGTTTTTGTGATATTTTAGTGTGTGCTGATGATATAAGATCAAGGTCAACAAAAATAATAAAAGTAAAAGTTGATTTTCTAGTCTTTTAATTAGTATTTTTAGTCTTTTAATTGTTTTTCTTGACTATTTTGCTCACCAACATGCATTTAACACTTAGACTATTTTTAGGTAGTTTATTTTAGGTGATAACAATTTTCATTTGCATACATTAACACCCGACTCGGTTAAAAACTCGATTTTTGCAAAAGAATGTGTATAAACCTTTAAAATTCCTAATCCGATTTGAAATATTTTTTAATAAGACACAGGTCTATTAATATTCGAGGACTAGGTTTTAAAACGTTTAAAACACCCGTGTAAAAATTTTAGCAGACGTGTGTTCAAAACACTATTCTTAAAAATTGACGATAAAATTTTCAATGCCGTTTTCGATGAAAATTTCATGAATGCACACATAGCATGTAATAGGAATATAAATCACAGAATTAGCATATTCTAACTCATATAACACATAAACAGTTATGAACACGCAATTCTATGCCAAGGTGAAATCTGGGGTTTCACATTCTCCCCCCCTTAAAACAATTGTGTCTGCGCAATTCTCGAACTGACGGACAACTAAGTCCTCTATCGTTACACTTTAACAATACTTCTCTTAGTTCCCATTTATCTCTTAGGACAACTCCTGAACAAAGACCTCAAAAGAAATAAATTTTGTTTACTGCAAGATGATTATCACAATTCTCAAAACAATTATCAATTCATAATTCACTCCCACCTAATATCATATTGCACATGAAAGAAATCCCAACTCCAAGATCTTAGCATGATACCACTACTTATCAATCATTCCTTTACTACACAAAAGAGCTCTATGAATACCCCGAGGGTTTAAAAACTTATTCTCGATAACATGAATGATTACTGATCAAGGGAATATCTCAAAAGTCACATTGGTCAGAATATGGTTATTATGAAATTTAGAAGGAAATAAGGATATGGAAAATCATATTCGAGCCAACAATCAAGTGAACAAGAGGTCAAACAAGTTAGAGAATCAAAAGGCTAATAATTTAGTAAGAAAGCATGATAACTAGGATATGGAATGTCTCAGCACCTATCAATTAAATAAGTACGAACAAAGGATGATGACAGGTCAAAATAGTGCTGAGTATGTTGAACAAACATTCCTGAACAAGTAAGCATTTCAATTCTCGATGATTGTTTAAGGAACCAACAAGTAAGTTGTACTTGGGGCTAAATGAAATTAAGAAATAATAGATGATTAATTTAATAGAAAACATGAATGACAATATAATGAGTATCTCAGCACACAATAACCAAAGAAGTATAAATAAGAAAGGACAGTGCTGAGTATATTGAATGAGCAATTACAAGCAAAGTAATGACTCTGGATTTAATAATAAAACAATAGGATTAACAAGGATCAACAAGAATGATAATGATGTACTTAAGTACGGAGTACATCAAGCCAGTGAAATTCGAATAAGTAAAATGGTATACCAAATGAGAAATTACTTTCAAATAAATGGTAATAGGATGAAACGAAATAATGAACCCAATGACTGGAGATATAGAATGAAATATAGAAGTCTCAAACCTTAACTTCAATAAGCGATATTGCTATAAGAAGCAAGTATGAATGGTAAGAATAGAAACAATGTCAAATGAGTATAAGATTCATTAATCCAATAAGCAAAACTTTCAAGAAACAATTGATATGCTAGAAAAGTGTAACTCTCTCTCAAATAAGTGAGAATATAGTAGAAAAGAATAATAAGACCAATAGAATTAGGAAGCACAAAAGGGGTGTCCCACCTACACACTTAAACATCAATAAGTCAAATCTTATAATCTCTCTCTCTCAATAAAACAGGACACTAAGAAGATCTAGAAAATATGATCAGTCTTACAATCACTCTAAAATTTATATACTTCAAGAAACTAGTCACTAGACAAGATAAATCACTGGTTACCAAACAAGATTCATATATGAAGACTTCAAAGGTGCAAGATCACAACCTCAAGGGAACCTCTACTTATGACTCATATCCAAGTAATAACAAGTTAAACATGGCAAGAAAAGTAATTATAATCATCAAGATACATTGCTATTTCCTCGAACAACTTCATTCTTGCTAAAGGAATATTAAGAACAGATCCATTAAACTGAGACTAAAATCCATAAGTATAATAATCAAGATCTCAAGGATATACTATTAGAATAACAATAACTCAAAATCACAGCCTACCTCTAATTCCGAAAACTCTTGCAGTCATCCCTACTTCACCAAAAGAGTCACCCACAGTTATAGCATATATACAATTATATCACATGAAAACAGGTACAACATAATGCATGATTATCATATAATATAACATTATCACATAACACACAATTTAGCACACAAGAAACCAATATCGCATATATAAGTTACATCACGTAAGCAAGTTATAAACAATTAAAGTCACCTAAGCAACATACTGCACATAAGGCAAGTTGATCACGTACTCACATTGGTCACCTAAAGTACATTGAGCACCTAAAACACGTTGTTTCACATAAGCTGGTTCTAAACAATTAAAACCACATAAACAACTAACTTCACACAAGACACTTCAATCACATAAAATATAATTGTCACATAATACACATTAATCACATAATGCACATTGGCTTCATACAACACATTGAGTACATGAGGCACGTTGTCACATAAAGCATATTGACCACATTAGTTCACTTAACACATAAAGCATATTGATCACATAGAAAGTTAGTCACATAAGTAAATTAATCACATAAACAAATTGATCACATACTCACATAGTCACTTAATCACATAATCACTTAATAATTTTAACACATATTTCACTTTCTTTCACCTCATTCATACTTTCATGATAAGACCACTACCCACATTCCTAGAATACCCCGGTTGATAGCTAAACATGTGCTCTGATACCACTTAATGTAACGCCCCAACTCGACCCCACCTATGATCAGTTAGGACGCAACTAAATTTCAATAGTATAACGACAGTAACACGGACATCAGGGCTCTAAACCAACCCTTAATATTTCCATACAACCAACTCCAAACATCAACGACAACTCCACAACTATTTCAACAACATACCACACAACCAATTCATTATATTAAACAACCATTCAATAAACCAGCCATAGATTACATGTCTCTGTTTCAACAACAACATCACTAAGTAAAACCATATACATACATAACTCATTATACTAGCTTAGCAACTTATTTAAATCCAAAAGTAAGACAACTAAACTAGCATAATACTTTTACTATCTTTAGATCAGTTTATACAATACAACCTTTAAAAGCTTGAAACTCTACAACATAAGTCATACTACAAAATAGCATAAAACATTCCAGGTAAGCATCAAGATATGACTCTGGCACATAAGACTCTTCAACAAAAGTCACATTCTCAGCCTCTTGAGGCACGTACCCGTATTCCTGTTCAGTAACACCTGTATGCATATAACGAATGAGAGTGAGCTTATATAAAACAAGCCCAGTGAGGATTCGATAGATCTGTTAAAAGTATTTACTATACTCCTTGGAAATCATCCTTTGAGAAATAAACACATAATAAACATCAATAATAATATAAGCACAACAATGATAATAACCAATCAATAAATGATATTCTAGTTGGTGTAGCTTCAAACGCCATCACGATCTCAACCATCTTCTTATAACTCCCCATTACTCACGCACCTGAGGTACCTCACTAGCCCTTCCCTCCATGGCACCTTCGCCCATGCTAGCTGGGGGTAGTCTATGATAGTCTTGCAGTTATCAACCCGATAGCCCAATGCTGCCCTAGAGGCGGCACACACATACCAAGACTCATGACAATAATAATAATCATTCATATCATAGGAGGACAACCAAGTAGGTTTCCTATCTCCCGGCTTCATCAATAATCAATCAGTTAACATCATTTCAACAACATAACATCAAATAATCAATTAACAACCCAACAACTAAGTTAGATGACAAAATAGGTCATCCAACTTAACATGCATTAAACCACACAACCGAACGCGAATCTAACCAACCACAACCCATGATTCAACCCCTCAAACACCACTCAAACAATTAAAGGCATTATTTCAACATTTAAAGAATGACTACTCAAACTTCTAAAAGTCATAACTTACAATCTACTAATCCAATAACCACCAAACCAGTTTCTAACACTCACTCACTCAAGAAACTACATTAGTCCCCTCGGAAACCAACCACAATCCATCCAAAACAAGCCCAACAACCCAAAAACCTCAATGCACTATGGCTGAAATTTCCAAACTTTCACCACGACATCACAATCAAAATTTTGGCATAACAACATTACTACCACATATTTAACAAACTTTTAGAAGCTAACAGCAATCAATTCCAACCACCACAACTCCATTAAATGAACAATAAGCCAATAACTCAATTTTAATACTTGAAAAATAGAAATACATGCTACAACTGATCAAAACTTATATAAACACATATAACTGATCCTTAGCATCTACTGAGCAATATTCTAACATCAATTCAACATTTCAACAGCTAAAAATTCAATTATATGAATTAACATAAAAATAGCATTTTGAGATCTAGAATTTTTCTCTCACCTTTGATGCAAACTAAGGTTAGAAATAGGTAGAATGGATGCCCAACAAGCAATTTCAAGCTTTGAATGATGTGATTTGGACTTGAATTGCAAAATCTATGAGAAAATCACTTGAAAACCTTAGAAAAATGCCTTTTCTTTGCTTCTCTTGACATTTTTGGTTATGTAGGTGTTTTTGGAGGTGTTTTTGTGCTATTTTAGTGTGTGCTGATGATATAAGATCAAAGTCAACAAAAATAATAAAAGTCAAAGTTGATTTTCTAGTCTTTTAATTAGTATTTTTAGTCTTTTAATTGTTTTTCTTGACTATTTTCCTCACCAACATGCATTTAACACTTAGACTATTTTTAGGTAGTTTATTTTAGGTGACAACAATTTTCATTTGCATACATTAACACCCGACTCGGTTAAAAACTCAATTTTTACAAAAGAAGGTATAAAAACCTTTAAACTTCCTAATCCGATTTGAAATCCGTTTTAATCAAACACGAGTCTATTAATATTCAAGGACTAGGTTTCAAAACACCCGTGTAAAAATTTTAGTGGACGTGTGTTCAAAATACTATTCATAAATATCTATACATGTGGATCTTATCATACAATGAAGTACCACATGGGTGGATATATATATATACATATATATATATATATATATATATATATATAATGAATCCAAATCTGCCGAATCACTCATGTTATGATCTTCTACATCCTAGGTCTTCCCATTTGGTCATCTGGCTTATGTTCTTCTTGTAGCATTCAAACCGAATGACTCTATGAAATTACGTCGATACTTCCACATATTATGGGTAACGTAGGAGACATCTCTATTTTTCCCCCTGTGAATCTTTAGAATTACCACTGCTTAGCTTTCAATTCGCCTCTGACCATCAATTGAAATGTGAATAACCCGTCCTCATCTCTTTGAAAGAAGGGGTGCTTCCGGTTCTATCGGTGTTTGAAACAATTGTCTTTTCCATATTTATATATCTCTAGAGTTAATAATTTTATATGAGGAACTACTGAACTCAATCACTTGCTGCCATTACTCTTCAGTTTTATGTTGAGGTCTATCTTGTAGAGGTACTCAAATTGGATTAGTGATCGATTTCTAGGTTTTGTCGTAACCCTAATTGGTTACTTCCAATTACGTAAATCAATAGTTCAAACTACACTCAAAGGTAGGGTATTTCCCATTTTTATAGGAACTTCTGTACCAGAAACAATAGTATCTCCAATTATTGCCCCTCTGGGATGTAAACTATATCTCTTCTTACCATCCCTATAGTATATGAGAAAAATGTATGCATTTCGATTAGGGTCATATTCTATGGTTACGATTCTAACATATATGTCTTTTTCATTTCGTCCAAAATCAATTTTACGGTATAGACGCTTATAACATCCCTCTCTATGCCTTGCGGTAATGATTCCTCTGGCATTAGGACATTTACCATAACGATAATGTCCATAGATCAAATTATTTCATGGATTGGATTTCACTTGATTGTCTATGGTTCCATTGCGTGTGCTCGGGGTAGAAGTTTTGTATAAATGTATCGCCATGCTATTAAGTATTTTGATTTAAGTTCTTTTCTTTCTAAGAGGTGGAATAGAATAACCCGATTGAAGCGTAATGATACGTCTGTAATGCATTGTATGTCCCATAATAGGTCCCATTCTTCTACCCTTTCCCGAAAGTCGATGACTATTCATAGCTATTACCTTGACACCAAAGAAGAGTTCGACCCAATGCTTTATTTCTGTCCTAGTTGATCTTGATTCGACATTAGAAGTATATTTATTTTTCCCCAATAACCAAATACTTTTGTCTGTATATACTGCATATTTGATTCTATCCATATATCTATTTTCTTCCCTCTGAGTTCTAGTCTCAATAAGAATGCTAGTTCTTACTGTTCATATATTATGATATGAATATACCACATCAATTCGTTATGTATGGATGATGAGATTCCATTGATACAGAGCCAATTCCAATAGACTTATTGGAGGGTCCCATTGGCGTGCATCCAGTAGGAATTGAATTGGGCACTTTAACCATTCAGCCATGGATGCTTAGCGAGGATCCTCGTACACAGTGAATAACCAAATTCCAATTGAAATGCAATCTTTAGGATAAATCAATGCAATTTAGGAGGAATCAATGAAAGGACATCAATTCAAATCCTGGATTTTCAAATTGAGAGAGATCAAGAATTCTCACCATTTCTTAGATTCATGGACCCAATTCAATTCAGTGGGATCTTTCATTCACATTTTTTTCCACCAAGAGCATTTTATGAAACTCTTTGATCCCCGAATTTGGAGTATCTTACTTTCACTCAATTCACAAGGTTCAACAAGCAATCGATATTTCATGATCAAGGGTTTAATACTCTTTGTAGCAGCGGTCCTTATATATCGTATTAACAATCGAAATATGATCGAAAGAAAAAATCTCTATTTGATAGGGCTTCTTCATATACCTATGAATTCCATTGGACCCAGAAATGATATATTGGAAGGATCCGTTGGGTTTTCCAATATCAATAGGTCAATTGTTTCGCTCCTGTATCATCCAAAGGGAAAAAAGATCTTTGAGAGTTGTTTCCTAAATCCGAAATAGAGTACTTGGGAGAACCCAAGTACTAAAAAGTGTAGCATGCCTGAATCTAACTAGGGTTCGCGGTGGTGGAGGAACTGGATCAAAAAAATAAGGGATTCTAATTGTAGGATATC
>CM075766.1:22375370-22392870 GCA_037974665.1 Ehretia macrophylla
TATAGATTATTGCTAAGTTGTTGATAAGAACCAACTTGATGAGTTTATAGCCATTTTGAACGGTTGTAACGTGTATTTTTATTTTTCGGGTATTTAATTGGTAATTTGGTTTGTTTGTTGAATAATTGTTGTTGTACTGGTTGGAATTGATTGATTGTTGCTTCTAAAAGTTTGTTAATTATGGTGTAGTAATATTGTAATGCTGAATTTTTGATTTGGATGTTGTAGCAAAAGTCCAAAAAATTCAGCCTTGTGCATTGCCAAAATTAGGGTTTTTGGGCTTGTTTTGAATGGCTTTTGGTTGGTTTGTAGTGGGGTTATTGAAGTTGCATGTGTAATACCCGAGCCCGGAATGTGAAATTTCTTGTTTATTATTTTAAAAATTATATTTCCTTAAATTCTTTAGGAATTAATTGTTACTTTCTCGCTGTCGCAACGAGCATTGCATTTAAGGAGCGATAGCTAGAGAACGATTTCTAGTTCTCAGCAAATAGTGAAACTAGTATTTAGATGACTTAAATTTTATATTTTAATTGTTGCTAGCTGAAAATTTAATTGGTGTTAGTTATTGAGCTTAAAAATGCACAAAAATAAGGCCTTTGACCAAGTTTTAAGTTGTTTGACCTAAGCCTTTGACCATTTGACCAATTTAGCACTTAAATAAGCTAAAACAAAGGAAAATAAAAAAAGAAACAGCAGCTGAAACAGAGAGAGAGGGCCGTGAGTTCCAAGAGAGAAAAAAAAAAGATTTCAACCTTTCAATCGTTCAATCTTCGCGTGAGCTCGTGCGGGGTGATTTTCGAGGCAACTAGCGTTGTTTTCCTAGCGACTAGGAGTACCTGAGGTGAGGGAATCATGTTATTTGCGCATTTAAATGTTTAGTGTATCAACTTTGCAATTTTTAGATTTTATCCGTAGATTGTTGTTTAAAGCGTTTTGATGCTTCTAGAATGTTCCTTGGCTATTGTAGAACGTGTATTTATAGCTTTTTAACATTTTCTGCAGTTAAATGTTGTGATTGCAAATTAAATTGTCAATTGAATAGTGTTTTGTGAATAGTAAAACCTTGAAACGTTGAAGTTGCGTTGTTATGCTTTTCGTTGATGTAGAAATGTGCTAGGTATGCTAGAATGCCTTAATGCATGGTTTGTTTGGGTTGCGTAGTGGAAAAAATGAGAATTATGCCTTTGGGAAAGTCGGGGTCGTTTAGGTCGACTTTAGCATTTTCTCGTTTTGCGTGTTGGCATTGTATCGGGAGGCCATGGAAGCACTTTTGGTGCGTTTATGGCATTAGTTGGGTGTTTGGTTGATATAGTAGTAGTTCAAACGAGAAAAGGGGAAATCGGGGCTTTGCGCGAGTTCTAGGGTAAAGTAAGGTTTCGGGGTCTTTAGACGTGCCTTATGGTGACCTAGGAGGTTTGGCTAAGTCGGTTTCCAGAACTCATTGCTCGTTTGGATATGGTTGTGTTTTGATAGTTGGGGCCGATTTGTGTTTTTGTGTGTTTTCTTGACTTTATGCCTATAGAATGCTTAGGGTTGCTTGAAATACTTGTTTGAGTTGATTTGGTTTGAAATGCTTATCAATTGTTGCTATTGCGTGCGAGAGTAACCTACTTTGTTATTCTCCCACGTGTGGCTTTATCGCTTGTTTATCGCCTTGTATCGAGTCTTGCATTGCATAGTGTCTTGCGCGTGAGTGATGGGCCTCTCTGGGTAGCCTTGGGTTGCCAGTGTTGGTTGCTCTAGCTCCGCTGCTATTCCCTTTCTCGCTTGGGTTGCCTCCCAGGGAGATTTGGGTCGTAGGTTGATGGATACTTCCGGGGTATTCCAAAATGGTGTTATAAGGTGGTTTGGGCCGGCGCGTCGTCATCGAATTTGTGTTTGAAAGTTGCTCATGAAAAGAGTATCGTATCCTTTGAATGAGTGTTTGCAGTTTTAAATACTTGCCTTGCTTTATTGTTGGCTTTGGTTGTATCTTTATATGATTTGTATGTATTGCTTGGCTAATTGCATTGCATACTCCTCTCATCTCCGTCCTTGAGACCAATTGCCCTCGCTGAGCAATAGTTTTTGCTCATTCCTCTCCATACTATGTTTTTACAGGAGTAGTTGAAGCAGACCCTCTCGAGGTAATAGAGGAGGAGGAGCAGGTGGAGGTGTTTCCGTGATAGCACTTCTCTGCTTTGCTGGTGGTTGGTTACCAGATTTTGTGCGAACCTTGCTTGTTATGTATATTGCGTGGAGGTCGCTTAATTTTGAGGCTTGTAGCCTTGTATGTATTTTCTAGTTTGAGGCCTCTACGGTCTTATGTTGTATAAGTTGAAAGAATGTAAAGTTGTAACTTACACTCTTGTGACTAGTAAGAAAATGCATGCTAATGGAATTGATTAGTGGCATAAATACTTGTGTAGTATGCATATCATTTTTGGTTTGGAATGTTGGATAATAAGAAATTTATGTTTTTAAAGAAAGTTGGCTTGTTTTGATTATTATATGGCTTTCGCAAGTGTTATATTGATTTTAGGGTTTTCGGATCGTCCGCGGTACAGAGGAGACTCAGTCCGTGTGTCGGGTCCGGGCTTGGCCTTTTGCGGGGTCGGGTCGGGGCGTGACATCTTTAGGTGGTATTAGAGCATGATAGTCTTGCATGAGCCGGGATATGATTCTCGGTCTGTGGGGTAAAGGTCTAAAATGCTAAAGTGTTTATGTATGATTGCTAAGTGAAAAGAAAATGTTCTAGCATGACTTTGTGAACTTGGAATGTTTATGTGTTTAAAGTGAATTAGTTTGGCATGTCGATCTTGTGTTATGTGAATTGCGTGTTATAATGTTTGATCGTTATTGACTTGAGCGTTATCTAATCTTATGTGCTATATTTCGGTCTATAAACTGCTTTTAAATGTTGCCAGCTATTGTGAATTACTACTATGCCACCACGTTGTGGTACTTAAGGTATAGGATCAGATGAAGAGGCAGCAGAACAGGGTCAACAGCCGTTGCCTGAGCAGTTTATGGCTACTATGACTACTGCAGTAGACCGGATTACACAGGTGCTGCATGAGCAGAGGCAGGACCGGAATAATCCCCAGGGAAATCAAGCTAATCCTAGTGGACAGGGGTACAGAGTTGAGAATAACCAGCTAGAGAAATTTCTGAGGCATGAGCCGGGAAAGTTCTTCGGAGAGCCGGATGATGAGGTGGCCGAGAGATGGATTAACCGTGTCGAGAAAATTTTTACCTCATTGAGGTACACCGATGAGGCAAGAATAGATTATGCGTCGTTCTTATTTGAGGGTGATGCAGAGCAGTGGTGGAATACTGTCAGATTGAGGTGGGATTGTGAGGATGTTCCACATTTATGGGATGATTTTGTGAGCGAGTTTCGGGATAAGTATATTCCCGAGATGGCTATGGAAAGGAGAGAAGATGAGTTTGTGGCCCTGAAACAGGGAAATATGACTGTTGTACAGTACGAGGCTAGGTTTGTTAGCCTGTCGAGGTATATGCCCGAGTTGGTACGGCCGGCTAGGAGGATGATTCATAGGTTTGTTCGTGGGCTGAGAATGGACATACAGTTGCATTTGACTGGGCAGACCTACACTACTTTTCCCGAGGCATTTCAGGCAGCCTCGAAGTTTGGGAAACGGAAGGCTGAGATGTTAGCTGAGAGCAGTCAGCCGAGTAAGAAGCAGTATTTGGGCCAAAGCAGCTAGAGTCAGCCGAGGTAGTATCAGACTTCTGCACAGGGTCCTCAGCAACGTCCGTATCAGCCACAGCAGCAGATTCAGGCTAGGCCAGCTGTGACTAGACCCCAGTAGGGAGCTACAGTTCCTACTACTACCAGAGCCCCAGCACCTACAGGAAACACTGCAGTAAGGCAAAATCAGCAGTGTAACTATTGTAATCGATCAGGGCATATTGAGGCTAACTGCTGGAGGAAGAGTGGTAAATGTACGGGTTGTGGCAGTGATGACCATAGGGTAAGAGATTGCCCTAAGTATAATAATGTTCAGGGCCGTGGTGGAGGCCAAGGTGTTCAGAATAGGGCTGCAGGTGCATGTCCAGCACAGAGAGTTCAGGCTAGGGTCTTTGCACTAGATGCAGAGGAGCTGCCCGATACTACAGCTATTGTGGAAGGTACCTTTCTTCTCAATACTCAGCCAGTTAAAGTTTTGATTGATCCCAGAGCTACACATTCATTTATAACTCCTGCATGTGCACAATCTGTGAATGTTTGCATTGATAAATTGCCGCATGAAGTTGAAGTTAGTACTCCTTTGGGTGCAAAATTTGTTACTGAGTCTATTTGCAAATCTTGTGATATATGTATTGAAAATCGTAAATTTCCTGCTGATTTAATTATATTGCCATTCCTTGACTTTGAAATCATTTTGGGAATGGACTGGTTGGGGAAGTACTATGCTCAGTTGGATTGTAGAACAAAGATCGTTTATCTTCAGGTTCCTGACCTACCGGTACTAGAGATTGTTGGGAACTGCAGGGCTGCCCGAATTCCACTTTTATCAGCAATCAAGACTTCTAAGTTGTTGAATAGGGGTTGTGAAGCTTACTTAGCCTATTTGATCAATCAGCCTACTGATAAGTTGAGTTTGAATGAGGTTCCATTGTTAGAGACTTCCCTGGTGTATTTCCCGAGGAATTACCGAGTTTACCACCGGATAGGGAGATTGAGTTCGTGATTGATCTTGTGCCAGGCACTGCGCCAATTTCTAGGAGTCCTTATAGAATGGCATCAGCTGAACTTCAGGAGTTAAAAATTCAGCTTCAGAACTTGCTTGAGAAAGGGTTTATACAACCTAGTTCTTCGCCGTGGGGCGCACCTGTGTTGTTTGTGAGAAAGAAAGACAGCACGCTACGGTTATGCATTGATTACAGGGGACTTAATCAAGTCACGATTAAGAATAAATACCCCTTGCCGTTGATTGAAGAATTGTTTGACCAGTTGCAGGGTGCGAGTGTTTACTCCAAATTTGACTTGAGGCAGGGTTACTATCAACTTAGAATTTGGAGTGACGATATACCGAAGACGGCTTTCAGGACTAGATATGGCCACTATGAATTTGTTGTGTTGCCGTTTGGATTGACGAATGCACCAGCCGCATTCATGGACTTGATGCAGAGAGTTTTCCGACCTTACCTTGATCAGTTTGTCGTGATCTTTATTGACGACATTTTAGTGTATTCGAAGAACGAGGCTGAACATGAGGAACACTTGAAGATTGTGCTACAGACCTTGCAGGAAAACAAGCTTTTTGCTAAATTCAGCAAGTGCGAGTTCTGGTTGAATCAGATATCTTTTCTAGGCCATATCATTTCAGATCGAGGAATTTCAGTGGACCCAGCTAAGATTGAAGTTGTTTCATCTTGGAAGAGACCTAAGACGGTGTCAGAGATTCGGAGTTTTCTTGGTTTGGCAGGTTACTACTGGAGATTTGTTAAAGACTTTTCCAAAATTTCTGGACCTTTGAGCCAGTTGACTCGGAAGAAAGTTGCTTACAACTGGGATGCAAAGTGTGAATCCAGTTTCCAAGAATTGAAGAAGAGACTAACTACAGCTCCTATAGTAGCTTTACCTGAGGGAACAGAGAACTTTGTTGTCTACAGTGATGCATCTAAAGAAGGTTTGGGCTGTGTTTTAATGCAGAATGGTAAAGTGATTACTTATGCTTCTAGGAAGTTGAAACCTTATGAAGTTAATTACCCTACACATGATCTTGAGTTAGCTGCAATTGTGTTTGCTTTGAAGAAGTGGCGTCACTACTTGTGGGGTTGCAGATTTGAAATATTTACTGACCATAAGAGTCTCAAGTATTTGTTTTCACAGAAGGATCTGATTATGAGGCAACGGAGATGGCTAGAGCTATTGGGTGGTTACAACTGTTCTATTAACTACGTGCCAGGTAAGGCAAATGTTGTTGCTGATGCTTTGAGCTTAAAGGCTACTGTTGCAAGCTTGATTATCAAGGATTGGGAAACTTTGGAAGAAATTTGTTCATGGAAACCAGAAGCTACTAAGGTAGGGATTCGATTTGCTAGTTTACAGATTCAGTCAGGATTGCTAGCACAGATCAGAGAGGCTCAGAAGACTGATCCTCACATCTTGAAGATCCAAGAAAAGTCCAAAGGGGGAGAGTCGGAGTTTAAATTACATGCAGAAGGCATCTTCACATTCAGGGACAGGGTGTGTGCTCCTGGTGATCCGACTTTGAAGAATGAGATCCTGTCTGAGGCACATAATTCGAGGTATACGATTCACCCGGGCAGTACTAAAATGTATAGAGATTTGAAGCAACACTTCTGGTGGAACAATATGAAGAGGGAGATTGCTGGGTATGTATCCAGATGTTTGACTTGTCAGAGGGTTAAAGTTGAGCATCAGAGGCCAGTCGGACTTCTACAGCCGTTGTCGATTTTGCAATGGAAGTGGGTACATATAACAATGGACCTTGTGACCGATCTTCCTAGATCTCCAAGAGGATGTGATTCTGTTTGGGTTGTTGTGGACCGCTTGACTAAAGTTATGCATTTTATTTCCGTAAACAAACAGGATAGCCTTGATAAGCTAGCTGAACTTTATGTTGCTAATATTGTGAGATTGCAGGGTGTGCCACAGAGTAAAGTGTCAGATAGGGATCCCAGATTCAGATCTCGTTTTTGGCAGAAGTTGCAAGAGGCCATGGGAACTAAGTTGAGCTTCAATACTGCATATCATCCGCAAACTGATGGGCAGTCTGAGAGAACCATCAGGATCTTGGAAGACATGCTTCGGGCATGTGTGCTTGACTTTGGGAAGAATTAGGAGAAGTTTTTACCTTTAGCGGAGTTCGCCTACAACAATAGTTATCAATCTACTATAGGTATGGCTCCCTACGAGGCGTTGTATGGTCGTAAATGCAGATCCCCATTATATTGGGAAGAGGTTGGAGAGATGAGAACAGTTGATCGGACTGTGTTACCTAAGATGATTAAGATGGTAGATAATGTTCACCTTATTCGCCAGCGTATGCTTACAGCTCAGAGTCGTCAGAAGAGTTATGCGGATAAGCACCGTCGGGATCTTGAGTTTGATTTGGGAGATTGGGTGTTTCTTAAGATTTCTCCACGTAAGGGATTGATTCGGCACGATAAGAGTGGGAAGCTTAGTCCCAGGTATGTGGGTCCGTATGAGATCACCGAAAAGGTAGGTCCTTTGGCTTATCGATTAGCTTTACCCCCGAGCTTGTCGAGACTGCACGATGTGTTCCACGTGCCTATGTTGAAGAAATACCATCCAGACCCTTCACATGTACTTGAACCAGAGCCTTTGCAGATTGAAGAGAAGTTGTCCTATGAAGAGAAGCCGATTCGAATTGTGGATCGGAAAGTTCAGGAGCTTCGCAGAAAGAGTATTCCGTTAGTAAAGGTTCTGTGGAATCATCATGGGTTTGAGGAAGCAACTTGGGAAAGAGAGGACCAGGTTCGGGATCAGTATCCGGAGTTGTTTGTTGACCAGGTCGGAATTGCGTGGGTGCAATTGTTTTAAGGGGGAAAGGGTGTAATACCCGAGCCCGGAATGTGAAATTTCTTGTTTATTATTTTGAAAATTATATTTCCTTAAATTCTTTAGGAATTAATTGTTACTTTCTCGCTGTCACAACGTGCATTGCATTTAAGGAGCGATAGCTAGAGAACGATTTCTAGTCCTCAGCAAATAGTGAAACTAGTATTTAGATGACTTAAATTTTATATTTTAATTGTTGCTAGCTAAAAATTTAATTGGTGTTAGTTATTGAGCTTAAAAATGCACAAAAATAGGGCCTTTGACCAAGTTTTAAGTTGTTTGACCTAAGCCTTTGACCATTTGACCAATTTAGCATTTAAATAAGCTAAAACAAAGGAAAATAAAAAAAGAAACAGTAGCTGAAACAGAGAGAGAGGGCCGTGAGTTCCAAGAGAGAAAAAAAAAGATTTCAACCTTTCAATCGTTCAATCCTCACGTGAGCTCGTGCGGGGTGATTTTTGAGGCAACTAGCGTTGTTTTCCTAGCGACTAGGAGTACCTGAGGTGAGGGAATCATGTTATTTGCGCATTTAAATGTTTAGTGTATCAACTTTGCAATTTTTAGATTTTATCCGTAGATTGTTGTTTAAAGCATTTTGATGCTTCTAGAATGTTCCTTGGCTATTGTAGAACGTGTATTTATCGCTTTTTAACATTTTCTGCGGTTAAATGTTGTGATTGCAAATTAAATTGTCAATTGAATAGTGTTTTATGAATAGTAAAACCTTGAAACGTTGAAGTTGCGTTGTTATGCTTTTCGTTGACGTAGAAATGTGCTAGGTATTCTAGAATGCCTTAATGCATGGTTTGTTTGGGTTGCGTAGTGGAAAAAATGAGAATTATTCCTTTGGGAAAGTCGGGGTCGTTTAGGTCGACTTTAGCGTTTTCTCGTTTTGCATGTTGGCATTATATCGGGAGGCCATGGAAGCACTTTTGGGGGGTTTATGGCATTAGTTGGGTGTTTGGTTGATATAGTAGTAGTTCAAACGAGAAAAGGGGAAATCGGGGCTTTGCGCGAGTTCTAGGGTAAAGTAAGGTTTCGGGGTCTTTAGACGTGCCTTATGGTGACCTAGGAGGTTTGGCGAAGTCGGTTTCCAGAACTCATGGCTCGTTTGGATATGGTAGTGTTTTGATAGTTGGGGCCGATTTGTGTTTTTGTGTGTTTTCTTGACTTTATGCCTATAGAATGCTTAGGGTTGCTTGAAATACTTGTTTGAGTTGATTTGGTTTGAAATGCTTATCAATTGTTGCTATTGCGTGCGAGAGTAACCTACTTTGTTATTCTCCCACGTGTGGCTTTATCGCTTATTTATCGCCTTGTATCGAGTCTTGCATTGCATAGTGTCTCGCGCGTGAGTGATGGGCCTCTCTGGGTAGCCTTAGGTTGCCAGTGTTGGTTGCTCTAGCTCTGCTGCTATTCCCTTTCTCGCTTGGGTTGCCTCCCAGGGAGATTTGGGTCGTAGGTTGATGGATACTTCCGGGGTATTCCAAAATGGTGTTATAAGGTGGTTTGGGCCGGCGCGTCGTCATCGAATTTGTGTTTGAAAGTTGCTCGTGAAAAGAGTATCGTATCCTTTGAATGAGTGTTTGTAGTTTTAAATACTTGCCTTGCTTTATTGTTGGCTTTGGTTGTATCTTTATATGATTTGTATGTATTGCTTGGCTAATTGCATTGCATACTCCTCTCATCTCCGTCCTTGAGACCAATTGCCCTCGCTGAGCAATAGTTTTTGCTCATTCCTCTCTATACTATGTTTTTACAGGAGTAGTTGAAGCAGACCCTCTCGAGGTAATAGAGGAGGATGAGCAGGTGGAGGTGTTTCCGTGATAGTACTTCTCTGCTTTGCTGGTGGTTGGTTACCAGATTTTGTGCGAACCTTGCTTGTTATGTATATTACGTGGAGGTCGCTTATTTTTTAGGCTTGTAGCCTTGTATGTATTTTCTAGTTTGAGGCCTCTACGGTCTTATGTTGTATAAGTTGAAAGAATGTAAAGTTGTAACTTACACTCTTGTGACTAGTAAGAAAATGCATGCTAATGGAATTGATTAATGGCATAAATACTTGTGTAGTATGCATATCATTTTTGGTTTGGAATGTTGGATAATAAGAAATGTATGTTTTTAAAGAAAGTTGGCTTGTTTTGATTATTATATGGCTTTCGCAAGTGTTATATTGATTTTAGGGTTTTCGGATCGTCCGCGGTACAGAGGAGACTCCGTCCGTGTGTCGGGTACGGGCTTGGCCTTTTCCGGGGTCGGGTCGGGGCGTGACAGCATGTGTGGTTGAGTGTTAGAAAGTGGTTCGTGACAGCATGTGTGGTTGAGTGTTAGAAAGTGGTTTGGAGGTTATTGGATTTGTAGATTGTAAGTTATGACTTCTAGAAGTTTGTGTAGTCTATCTTTAAAATGTTGATATATTGTCTTAGGTTGTTTGGGCAGTATTTGAGTAATTGATTCTTGGATTGTTGTTGATTAGGTTCGGGATTTAATGTATGTTAAATGCATGTTGAGTTGGATGGCCTACTTTGTCATCTAACTTAATTGTTGCAGAATTGTATAGTTGTTGATTGTTAAATGTTGTTTAATTGGTTGTTGAAATATTGTTTAATTGATTATTGATTGTTGATTGTTGAAATACGGGAATCGGGCACATTCGTTGCTGATCTCTCCGAAGGTAAAAGTTATGTGTCGGGAGTCGGGCAACCCTCGTTATTGACTTCTCGAATTGAGTCAGAGTCATTGTTGTGAGCTATGATAATGTTGTGTCACCTCGGGAGGCATCCTGGGTTGCGGGCACAATTATCATGGCTAATTCCTATCTCGCATGGGCGGGAGGCCATGGGGTGTGGGTCTAGGTTAAGGTACCTCAGGATTGTGTCATTGGATTTGGAGGACTTGGTGAGCATTGAAATGGTGTATGGAGCTTCATCAACAAGTGTATAGTATCCTTATTGTGTGTTTACCATTGTTACCATACTTGTATTGTTATCGGTGTTAATTGTGTGTTGTTGCTTATAGGATGATTTCCGAAGTGGTAAGGTAAATGTTATCAAAAGATCTATCGAATTCCTCACTGAGCTTTGTTTTATATAAGCTCACTCTCATTCGTTTGCTGCAATCAGGTGTTACTGAACCAGATTATGGGTACGTGCCTCAGGAAGCTGAGAATGTGCCTTACGTGGATGAGTCTTATGTACCGGAGTCATATCCATGAGTTTGTCTTAGATTTTGTAGTATGATGTATTGTATAACTTACTTAAAGATAAGGACTTATATAATGCTAGTTTAGTAGTCTTTCTTTTGAACATGATTAGATTGCTAGACTGGTTTATAATCTATTTTGTAAATGTATGATATAGCCTATGGATTGATGTTGGAACAGAGACGTATAAATTATGAATGAACTATTGAATGGTTGTTTAATGTATGGAAATGGTTGTGTTGTATGTTGTTGAAATGATTGTGGAGTTGTTGTTGATCTTTGAAGTTGGTTGTATGAGTTACAAAAGGGTTGGTTTAAAGCCCCGGTATCCGTGTTATTGTCGTTATACTGCTGAAATTCCGTTGCGTCCTAACTGATCGTAGGTGGGGTCGAGTCGGGGCGTGACAGTATACGTCATTAGTCCGATTCTTTGTAGGAACTACCCGTAATAACAAACTTGCAAAATGGTTCCTTTTATCATAAAGAGATTCGTCGTTCCTGACCCTGCTTCACCTTAATTGTTATTTGAACAAGTAAAAGTTATGTCTTGGTCCGAGTGGGGATATCATTTCTCTTCTACATGTCCATGGAGTTTTGAAAAATCCAAACATCTCAGAGATAGATAGAGAGGTAGGAATTTTTCGAACGAACCGCACTCCTTCGTATATGTGAAACCCCAAATTTTTGACCTTATCTCGATTTACGTGTTTTGTTCTCATTTTGCATGAATTGACCTGTCTATGTACTACATGATTTAGAATGTGATAATTTTGATATCAATACTCTTAGAACATGCTAAATGTGCATTCATGAAATTTTCATAAAAAACAGAGTCAGAAATTTTATCGTCGATTTTCAATGAATAGTATTTTCGAAACACGTCTGCTAAAATTTTGAAACTGGTGTTTTTAACCCTTCTAGACCTAGACCACGGACTTTAATAGACATGTGTTTGATTAAAACGGTTTTAAAATCGGCTTAGGAATTTATTAGGGTTTTTACACCGACTTTTGCGAAAATCGAGTTTTAAGCCGACTCGGGTGGAATTGTTTGAATGTAAAACTTCTTGCCACCTAAAAATAACCCACTTGAGATAACTTGGGTGTTGCATAATTGTTTTGAGCATTGGTGATCAAGAAAATGCATTTAAAGACAAGAAAACACTAAAAATACTAAGTTTTTAACTTTGACTTTCATTTAAATGTTGACCACCTTGCTCATAAGTAGTTACACACATTAAAACAAGCCAAAAACACCACAAAACACACACAAAACCGTGAGTTCAAGGGGGAGGAAGAATAAGAGCATTTTCAAGGTTTTTCAAAGTAATTTTCACATAAAAACTTCATTTCAAGGCCAAATCACTTCATTCAAAGCTTGATTTTGCTTGTTGGGCATCCATTCTACCTATTTCTAGCCTTGGTTTGCATCAAAGGTGAGAGAAAAATTCTAGATCTCAAAACTCATCTTTTGTGTTTTTGCGTAGAATTGAATATGTAACCGTTAGAATGTTAATCTGATGTTAGATTATTGCTCCATGCATGCTAGGGATCATTTATATGCAAACTATGAGATTTGAACGGATGTAGCTTATTTATTATTTTTTGGGTATTTAAAGTTGATTAATTTGTTGAATGTTGAATATATTGAGTTGTGTTTATCGGAATCGATTGCCGTCGATTTCTAAAAGATTGATAATTACGTGGTAGCGCCGTTGTAATGCCGAATTTTCGATTGTGATGTCCGTGCCAAAATCCGAAAATTTCAGCCATGATACACTAGGGTTTTAGGGTTATTGGGCATGATTTGGATGTGTTTTGGTTGGTTTCCGAGGGGGCTAATGTAGTTGATTGAATGGGTGAGTGTTTGAAATTGATTTGGAGTTGTTTGGATTAGTAAAATGTAAGATATGACTATTTGAAGTTTAGGTTGTCTTTCTTTAAATTATTGAATTGAGCCTTTAGATGATTGGGTGTGTTTGAGTGATTGAATTGTGAGTTGTTAATGGTTAGACTAGGGTTAGATTACGTGTTTCATGCATGTTAAGTTGGATGGCCTACTTTGTCATCTAACTTAGTCGCTTGTTGTTCAATTAAATATTGATGTTATATTGATGTTACATTGATTATTATTGATTACGGGAATCGGGCACTTTTGTTGCTGATCTCCCAGTTTATTGATTGATTATTGAATACAGGAATCAGGCACTTTTGTTGCTGATCTCCCAGTTTATTTATTTATTATTGAGTACGAGAATCGGGCACTTTTGTTGTTGATCTCCTCAGATTATTGATTGATTATTGAATACGGGAATCGGGCACTTTTGTTGCTGATCTCCCAGTTTATTTATTTATTATTGAGTACGAGAATTGGGCACTTTTGTTGCTGATCTCTTAGATTTTTGATTGATTATTGAATACGGGAATCGGGAACTTTTGTTGCTGATCTCTCGGTTTATTTATGTTAAGTCTCATTGTTGTGAGCTTTGATAATGTTGTGTCACCTCGGGAGGCATCCTGGGCTGCGGGCACAGTTATCATGGCTAATCCCTATCTCGCATGGGCGGAGAGGCCATGGGGTGTGGGTCTAGGTCAAGGTACCTCTGGATTATGTCATTGAGTTTGGAGGAGTTGTTGAGCATGGAATTGGTGTATGGGGCTTCATCAGCAAATGTATCGTATCCTTATTGTGTGTTTACAGTTATTACTATTGTTGCATTTATAATGATTATTGATGTTCATTGTGTGTTTACTGACTCAAAGGATTATTCCAAGGAGTTTAGTAGACCTTGCTCGAGATCTATCGGATCCTCACTGGGCTTATTTATATAAGCTCACTCTCTATTATTGCATGCTTACAGGTGTTGCAAAGCCGGATTACGGGTACATGCCTCCTGAGGAGGAAAATGTGCCTTACGTGGACGAGTCATATGTTCCAGAGTCTTATCCGTGATTCTGTGCTGTTATTTATCATGTATATTAGCTTAGTAGCCTTTTCTATGCTTTATAGTTCTTGTTGTATAGGATGCTGAAAAGAATATAAATTAGTTGTTACTATTCTAACAGCTTCTTTTGTCTATGGTTAAGTTGTTAGATGGGTCTCAACTTATTTTTGAAATGTATGATAAGGTTGGGGTATTGTATGTTATGTTGGAACGGAGGCAGATAACGAGGACTGATTATTGTATATTACGGTTATGTTGTGTGTTGTTATGCTGTTGAGGAGTTGTTGTTTGTATGTTTATGGAATTGGATGTTTAATGTTATTAATGAGGTTGGTTTAGAACCTCGGTATTCTATTTACTGTCGTTATACTGCCGAAATCCCGTTGCGTCCTGACTGATTATAGGTGGGGTCGAGTTGGGGCGTGACATTTAAGTGGTATCAGAGCGCATGTTAGTTGTCAGCCGGGGTATTCTCAGAATGTGGGTAATGGTCTTAGCATGAAATATGTATGAAAAGAAAGAAAAGTGAATTATGTATTGATATGACTAAATGATTAAGTGATTATGTGATTTAAGTGCTTATGTGATTATGTGATCAATTTGCTTATGTGATTGAAACTTATGTGATCTATGTGCTTTATATGAGTTTGTTGTTTATGTGTTAAAAGTTGTATATAACCTGTTTACGTGCTATAACCTGTACTAACTCTTTGATTAGTACGATGGCCAGTAGACCGAGGACTCGTGGTAGGCCCGAGATAGTAGATGAGGTTCCTGGTAGTGTGGCACAGGGCCGTGATAGGGGTGATGATAGGTTAGGGGCAGCAATGGATCGGATTGCAGATTTGATGGCTGGACAGACCTAGTTGTTAGCGGGTCAGGCTGCTTAGACTCAGGCATTGCAGGCCCAGATACAGAATGTACAGGGTGGTAATCACGGTCGAGGTACTATGAAGGAGTTTCTGGGGTACTATCCTCCTAGATTTCAGGGAGAGCCTGATGATAGGAAGGCCGAGTCATGGATTAGTAAGTTAGAGAAAAATTTTGATCCTCTTGGGTGCACTGATGAGAGGAAGGTGACTTCTGCTGTCTATTTGCTTGATGATAAGGCAGAGGAGTGGTGGCGCACTCTGAGAGCCAGTTGGGAGACCCGGGGTGTTCCGTATGTTTGGGATGCCTTTCTGACTGCTTTAAGGGATAAGTATGTCCCGAGGGTTGCACGGGAGAGGAGAGAGGCTGAGTTCCTGTCTTTGGTACAGGGGGATTCTTCTGTGGCTCAGTATGAGGCTACATTCACTAGGTTGTCCCGGTATGCACCGGAGTTTGTAGCTGTGGAGGAGAGGAAGACCCATAGATTTATGTTGGGATTGAGGCCCGAGATTCAGGATGCAATGGCTCTGAATCGCTATGATATCTTCACTGAGGCTTTTGATGCAGCTTCTAGGTTAGAGAAGAGGAAAGGGGATCAGATTGTCACCAGTCAGCCTAGTAAGAGGCCGTATCAGCCACAGGGCCAGTAGGTTATATATAGGCCTCCAGTACAGCAGGTTGTCTACAGGCCACCAGCCCAGCAGGGTTTTTATAGGCCACAGGGTCAGCAGAGTTACTATCGGCCTCAATTTCAGCAGGGGCCATATCAGGTTCAGACTCAGTATAGGCCAGCCTAGTCTCAAGGTCAGTACAGGCCTAGTGTGGTGAGACCTCAGCAGCAGGCTGGTTCAGTTGCTTATTCAGCTTCTGGTTCTTTAGGAGGCAGTGTCAGTGCTCCGATGTTGCAGTGTGTTTATTGTAAACGTAAGGGCCATATGGAGGCCGACTGTCAAAGAAAGGCAGGGACGTGTTTAGGTTGCGGCAGCAACCAACACCGGGCGAGGGATTGCCCCAGGTATCAAGGTTTTACGGGTCAGCCAGCAGTCCAGGGTTATCAGGGTGGACCTGCAAGCAGTACACCTCAGCAGCAGCGGGCTCAGGCTCGGGCCTACATAGTGGACTTGGAGGAATTGCCAGAGGCGACAGTAGTGGTGAAAGGTAACTTATTCTCAACCAATTAAATATTATACCTCCTTGAGTGCAACGTGCTAAAATGTAAGTAAAAAGTTTGCCTTATGCGATTAAAGTTAGCATGTGCATCATATCAGTTGGCGACTGAGTAGTATGTGACGCTGAGCTATATGGAATTCCGATTAGGGGTCAAGCTACTTTATGACTATACATTGATTATTGGGATTCTTATTTGGTGATTTTATACGGCATTCTTCCTCGAGATTTCTGTTTGGAGATTCTTATTCAGCATACTTGTTTGGACATCTTCTATGGTATTTTCTATGCGGTATTATTATGTGGAATTCTGATACGGTATTATCCGGAGTTCTTATATTGGGATTATTATTTGGTATTCTCGCTTGGTGATCTTGTTCGAAGTTCTCAATTGGTATTCTTGATTGGTGCTCTATTACGGGAACTATGTTTGGCGTTCTTCTTCGGTAATTTATTTGAGATTCTAGTCAGTGTTCTTATTCAGCGTTCCTATTTAAGCTTCTTGTATGGGGATTTTTATTCGATGATCTTATTTGGTGTTCCTACTTGGTGTTCTTGGTTTGTATTCGGAATTTAGTAATTGGTCTTTCAATCAGTATGTTTGAGTCAGCACCTGACTTTGTCTTGGGATCAATGCAGAATTGCGAGGAAGCAATTGTTTTATGGAGGGGAGAATGTGAAACCCCAAATTTTTGACCTTATCTCGATTTGCGTGTTTTATTCTCGTTTTGCATGAATTGACCTGTCTATGTGCTAAACGACTTAGAATGGGATAATTTTGATATCAATACTCTTAGAACATGCTAAATGTGCATTCATGAATTTTTCATAAAAAACGGAGTCAGAAATTTTATCGTCGATTTTTAGTGAATAGTATTTTCGAAACACGTCCGCTAAAATTTTGAAACTGGTCTTTTTAACCCTTCTAGACCTAGACCACTGACTTTAATAGACCTGTGTTTGATTAAAACGGTTTTAAAATCGGCTTAGGAATTTATTAGGGTTTTTATACCGACTTTTGCGAAAATAGAGTTTTAAGCCGACTCGGGTGGAATTGTTTGAATGTAAAACTTCTTGTCACCTAAAAATAACCCACTTGAGATAACTTGGGTGTTGCATAATTGTTTTGAGCATTGGTGATCAAGAAAATGCATTTAAAGACAAGAAAACACTAAAAATACTAAGTTTTTAACTTTGACTTTCATTTAAATGTTGACCACCTTGCTCATAAGTAATTACACACATTAGAACAAGCCAAAAACACCACAAAACACAAACAAAACCGTGAGTTCAAGGGGGAGGAAGAATAAGAGCATTTTCAAGGTTTTTCAAAGTAATTTTCACATAAAAACTTCATTTCAAGGCCAAATCACTTCATTCAAAGCTTGATTTTGCTTGTTGGGCATCCATTCTACCTATTTCTAGCCTTGGTTTGCATCAAATGTGAGAGAACAATTCTAGATCTCAAAACTCATCTTTTGTGTTTTTGCGTAGAATTGAATATCTAACCATTAGCATGTTAATCTGATGTTAGATTATTGATCCATGCATGCTAGGGATCATTTATATGCAATACTACGAGATTTGAACGGATGTAGCTTATTTATTATTTTTCGGGTATTTAAAGTTGATTAATTTGTTGAATGTTGAATATATTGAGTTGAGTTGATCGGAATCAATTGCCGTCGATTTCTAAAAGATTGATAATTACGTGGTAGCGCCGTTGTAATGCCGAATTTTTGATTGTGATGTCCGT
>CM075766.1:22400370-22420370 GCA_037974665.1 Ehretia macrophylla
AAGCTTATTATCCTAGGTCGGAACAAGTTGATAGGATACCTTTTTTTACATCCCCCCATGTGGCAGCATGGGAACGTAAAAATGAAAGAGAGGGATAGAGTTTATCTTGCTTTTGGCATAGCGGGCCCCCGGTGGGAGGCTCGCACGACAGGCTATTAGCTCAGGGATAGAGCGCGCCTCTGATAATTGCGTCGTTGTGCTTGGGCTGTAAGGGCGCTCAGCCACATGGATAGTTTAATGTGCTCATTGGCGCCTGACCCTGAGATGTGGATCATCCAAGGCACATTAACATGGCGTATTCCTCATGTTCGAATCGGGGTTTGAAACCAAACATCTCATGAGGAGGATAGATGGGGCGATTAGAGTGAGATCTAATGTAGATCCAATTTTCAATTCACTCGTGGGATCCGGGCGGTCCAAGGGGGACCATCACGGCTCCTCTCTTCTCGAGAATCCATACATCCCTTATCAGTATATGGACATCTATCTCTCGAGCACAGGTTTAGGTTCGGCCTCAGTGGGAAAATAAAATGGAGCACCTAATAATGCATCTTCACAGACCAAGAACTATGAGATCACCCTTTTCATTCTGGGGTGACGGAGGGATCGTACTATTCAAGCCATTTTTTATTCATGCTTTTCTCGGAGGTCTGGAGAAAGCTGCAATCAATAGGATTTCCCTAATCCTCCCTTCCTGAAAGGAAGAGCGTGAAATTATTTTTCCTTTCTGCAAGGACCAGGAGATTGGATCTAACCATAAGAAGAATGCTTGGTATAAATAACTCACTTCTTGGTCTTCGACCCCCTCAGTCACTACGAACGCCCTCAATCAGTGCAATGGGATGTGTCTATTTATCTATCTCTTGACTCGAAATAGGAGCAAGTTTGAAAAAGGATCTTAGAGTGTCTAGGGTTGGGCCAGGAGGGTCACTTAACGCCTTCTTTTTTCTTCTCAACGGAGTTATTTCACAAAGACTTGCCAGGGTAAGGAAGAAGGGAGGAACAAGCACACTTGGAGAGCACAGTACAACGGAGAGTTGTATGCTGCATTTGGGAAGGATGAATCACTCCCGAAAAGGAATCTATTGATTCTCTCCCAATTGGTTGGACCGTAGGTGCCATGATTTACTTCATAGACGAGGTCTCTGGTTCAAGTCCAGGATGGCCCAGCTACGCTAGGGAAAAGAATAGAAGAAGCATCTACCTACTTCATGCATGCTCCACTTGGCTCAGGGGGATATAACTCAGTTGGTAGAGTTCCACTCTTGCAATTGGGTCGTTACAATTATAGGTTGGATGTCTAATTGTCCAGGCGGTAATGATAGTATCTTGTACCTGAACTGGTGGCTCACTTTTTCTAAGTAATGGGGAAGATGACTGAAACATGCCACTGAAAGACTCTACTGAGACAAAGACGGGCTATTGTCACGCCCCAACTCGACCCCTCTTACAATCAGTCAGGACGCAACGGAATTTCGGCAGCATAACGACAGTAACATGAACATCAGGGCTCTAAACCAACCCTTAATAACAACATACATCAAACTCCACAAATCACCAACCAACTCCACAATCAAATTAACAACATACAACGCAACCATTTCATACATTAAACATTCTTTCATCAACTCATTCATAGTTATGCGCCTCCGTTCCAACATAATACATTAACCCTTAATATACAATACAAAAACATATTGAGCCAATCTAGCAACCTAATCATAAACAAAAGAGAAGCTACTAAGACAACATCAACTAATTCATTAACTTATCAACATCTTATACATTATAAACTATAAAGTAGATAAAAGTCTACTAAGTTAATTTACAAGATAATAAAACAATACAACACCAAGGATAAGACGCTGGAACATAGGACTCATCCACGTAAGGCACGTTTTCCACATTCTCCTCTTCAGGAGGCACGTACCCGTAATCCTATAAAAGTACACCTGTATGCATGCAATAATAGAGAGTGAGCTTATATAAATAAGCCCAGTGAGGATCCGATAGATCTCGAGCAAGGTCTACTAAACTCCTTGGAATAATCCTTTGAGTCAGTAAACACACAATAACATCAATAGTACTATAATCACATAACTATATGACCATTCAATAAAGGATACTCTCTCTAGTTGGTGTAGCTCCAAACGCCATCACGATCTCAACCATTCTTCTTATAACTCCCCATTACTCACGCACCCAGGGTACCCTCAATAACCTCTCCCTCCATGACACCTCCGTCATGCGAGCTGGAGGCAGTCTCTGATAGTCATGCCGTTATCAACCCGATAGCCCGATGCTGCCCGAGAGGTGGCACACACATACCAGAGGCTCAGCAATAAATATAAACATCAATCATCAATATTCCGAGAGATCAGCAACGAAAGTGCCCGATTCCCGTACTCAATAATCAATCAATATTCTGAGAGTTCAGCAACGAAAGTGCCCGATTCCCATACTCAGTAATCAATCAATAATCATCAATCATCATATTATCATCATCAATAATCATATCAATAATCAATTTAACAACAATTAACTAAGTTAGATGACAAAGTAGGCCATCCAACCGGACATGCATTAAACACACAATCAAACCCTAGTTTACCCATCAACAACTCACAATTCAATCACTCAAACCACACCCGATCAACTAAGGCTCAATTCAATAATTTAAAGAAAGATAACCTAAACTTCAAATAATCATATCTTACATTCTACTAATCCAAACAACCCCAAATCAGTTTCAAACACTCACCCATTCAACCAACTACATTAGCCCTCTCGGAAATCCACCATAACACCTCCAAATCATGCCCGATAACCCTAAAACCCTAGGATATCTTGGCTGGATTTTCCGGACTTTCACACGAACAATGTAATCGAAAATTCGGCATTACAACAGCGCTAACACGTAATTATCAAGTATTTAGAAATCGACGGCAATCGATTTCGATCATCACAAATCAATTAATTCAACATTGAACAATTTAATCAAAATTTAATACCCGAAAAATAAAAATTATGCTACATCCAACAGAAACTCGTAGTATTACCACTAAACGATCCCTAGCATGCAAGGAACAATAAACTAACATCAGATTACAATTCTAACGGTTCAATCTTCATTTATACGCAAAAATGCAAAAGACAAGTTTTGAGATCTAGAATTTTTCTCTCACCTTTGATGTGTTTTGATGCAAGAAATGTGTAGAATGGATGCCAAACAATCAATTTCAAGCTTTGAATCACTCAATTCGGCTTTGAATCGCAAAATTTGTGAGAAAAATGCTTTGAAAATGCCTTTATCTTTCTCCTCCAAGGAGCCACGGTTTTGTGTGTATTTTTGGTGGTGTTTTGCTTTGTTTTTAATGTGTGTTGATCATATATTAAGCAAAGGTCAAATAAATAAAAGAAAGTCAAAGTGAAAACTAATTATTTTTAGTGTTTTCTTGACTTTAAATGCATTTTATTGATCACCAAAGTTCAAAACAATTATTCAACACCCAAGATAGCTCAAGTAAATTATTTTTAGGTGACAAGAAGTTTTACAATCAAACAATTTCACCCGAGTCGGCTTAAAACTCGATTTTCGCAAAAGTTGGTATAAAAACCCTAATAAATTCTTAAGCCGGTTTTAAAACCGTTTTAATCAAACACAGGTCTATTAAAGTCCGTGGTCTAGGTCTAGAAGGGTTAAAAAGACCAATTTCAAAATTTTAACGGACGTGTTTCGAAAACACTATTCACTGAAAATCGACGATAAAATTTCTGATCCTGTTTTTGATAAAAATTTCATGAATGCACATTTAGCACGTATTAGGAGTATTGACATCAAAATTATAACATTCTAGGTCATATAGCACATAAATAGGTCAAATGCACACAAAACGAGATAAAACACGTAAATCGAGTTAAAGCAGAAAAGTGGGGTTTCACATTCTCCCCTCCTTAAAACAATTGCGTCCGCGCAATTCTCGAATTGACAGACAGTTAAATCCTCAATCGTTACACTTAACAATACTTCTCTTAGTTCCCATTTGTCTCTTAGGATGACAACTAACCAAAGACCTCAAAAGAACAATCGTTGTTGACTGCAAGTTGATGATCATAGTTCCAAGACAATCTTCAATTCATAATTCTCTCCTACCTCATATCATATTGCATATGAAAGAAATCGCAACTCCAAAGCTTAGCATGGCACCACTAATTATCAATCATCCCCTACTACACAAAAGAGCTCTATGAACACCCTGAGGGTTTAAAAACTCATTCACGATAACATGAATGATTATTGATCAAGGAAATATCTCAAAAGTGACATTTGTCAGAATATGGCTCTTATGAAATTTACAAGGAAATACGAATATGAAAAATCATATTTGAGCCAACAATCAAGTGAACAAGAGGTCAAACAGGTTAGAGAATCAAGAGGTTAATAGTTTAATAAGGAAGCATGATAACTAAGATAAGAAATGTCTCAGTACCTATCAGTTAAATAAGTACGAACAAAGGATAATGACGAGTCAAAACAGTGCTGAGTATGTTGAACAAAAATTCCTGAACAAGTAGATATTTCAATTCTCGATGATTGTTCAAGGAACCAACAAGTAAGTTGTACTTGAGGTGAAATGAAATTAAGAGATAAGAGATGATTAATTCAATAGAAAACATGAGTGGCAAGAGTATCTCAGCACGCAATACCAAAGAAGTACGAATAAGAAATGATAACAATAGGACAGTGCCGAGTACTTTGAGTGAGCAATTACAAGCAAAGTAATGGCTCAGGATTTAATAATAAAACAATAAGATTAACAAAGATCAACAAGAATACCAATGATGTACTTAGGTTAGGAGTACATCAAGCATGTGAGATTCGAATAAGTAAAATGATATATCAACGGAGAGATTACTTTCAAATGAATAGTAATAGGATGAAATAAAATACTGAAACGAATGGCTGGAGATATAGAATGAAATATAGAAGTCTTAAGTCTTAACTCTGATAAGCGACATTGCTATAAGAAGCAAATATGAATGTTAAGAATAGAAACAATGTCAAATGAGTATAGGATCCATTAATCCAATAAGCAAAACTTCCAAGAAATAATTGATATGCTAGAAAAGTATAACTCTCTCTCAAATAAGTGAGAATAGAGTAAAAGATAATAATAAGACTGATAGAATTATGGAGTACAAGAAGGGTGTCCCACCTACACACTTAAACACCAACAAGTCAAATCCTACAATCTATCTTCCTCCAAAACAAGACACTAAGGAGATCTAGAGAACCTAATGAGTCATAACAATCACCAAACAAGATAAATCACTCCAAAATTTTACATTCCGTACCAGACCAATCACTAAACAAGATAAATCACCGATTACTCAACAAGATTAACTAATGAGGACTCCAAAATCTGATAACGCAATACAGATTCATATTAACCCATTATAACACTAGTGAATCCTCAATCAACAATTTAGAAAGTCATGCCACCTAGAACTCAAAAGCTTGACGTAAGCAAGTAAATGTTCAGCCATCGAAATGCATTCTTATTTCCTCAAATTATTCTATCTCCCAACAATTACATCTTCGAATAAAGTAACTTTAGTCAGGAATCACTCCAATTGTTTCCAAGGTTTAAAGATCAAAACTCCAAAATATCCATTAATAATATAGCAATCCCAAATAGTAGAAATATTCACATGTTATGCCACACTTCATTCCATTCACAAATATACATCACTAATTCCTCAAATAAATTCATTCTAAAATAACCTCAAGAAAGTATAATCTGAGTTGAGACTCCAAAAGTGTCTAATCACAACCTCACAGAAACCTCAACTTATGATTCATCTCCAAGTAATAATAAGTTAAACATGGCAACAAAAATAATTATAATCATCAAGATACATTGCTATTTTCCTCGAACAACTTCATTCTCGCTAAAGGAACATCAAGATCAATCCACTAAGCCGAAACTAAAATCCATAAACATAACAATTAAAATCTCACTGATAAACTACTAGAATAATAATAATTCAAAATCATGGCCTATCTCTATTTCCGAAAGCTCTTATAATCACCCTAGACATTAAAAGGTCACTCACGAGTTAAAACATGTATGCAACTATATCATATGAAAGACAAGTATAATGTAATGCGCAATTATCATACAATACAACATTATCACATAACACACAATTCAACATATAAGAAGTCAACATCACATAAACAGGTTATATCACAGAAGTAAGTTATAAACAATTAAAGTCACATAAGCAACAAACTTCACATAAGACAAGTTGATCACGTAACTCACATTGGTCACTTAAAGTACATTGAGCACCTAAAGCACGTTGTTTCACATAAGCCAGTTATAAACAATTAAAAGCACATAAACAACTAACTTCACACAAGGCACAAAATCACATAAAACACAATTGTCACATAATACACATTAATCACATAATGCACATTAATTACAACACATTGAGTACGTATAGCACGTTATCAAATAAAACATATTGACCATATTAGTTCCCTTAACACACAAGGCATATTGGTCATACAGAAAGTTAGACACATAAGTAAATTAATCACATAAACATATTAACATATGTTTCACTTTTCTTTCACTTAATACATACTGGCATGCTTAGACCACTACCCACATTCCGAGGTTACCCCGGTTGACAGCTAACATGCGCTCTGATACCACTTAAATGTCACGCCCCAACTCGACCCCTCTTACAATCAGTCAGGACGCAACGAAATTTCGGCAGCATAACGACAGTAACATGAACATCAGGGCTCTAAACCAACCCTTAATAACAACATACATCAAACTCCACAAATCACCAACCAACTCCACAATCAAATTAACAACATACAACGCAACCATTTCATACATTAAACATTCTTTCATCAACTCATTCATAGTTATGCGCCTCCGTTCCAACATAATACATTAACCCTTAATATACAATACAAAAACATATTGAGCCAATCTAGCAACCTAATCATAAACAAAAGAGAAGCTACTAAGACAACATCAACTAATTCATTAACTTATCAACATCTTATACATTATAAACTATAAAGTAGATAAAAGTCTACTAAGTTAATTTACAAGATAATAAAACAATACAATACCAAGGATAAGACTCTAGAACATAGGACTCATCCACGTAAGGCACGTTTTCCACATTCTCCTCTTCAGGAGGCACATACCCGTAATCCTATAAAAGTACACCTGTATGCATGCAATAATAGAGAGTGAGCTTATATAAATAAGCCCAGTGAGGATCCGATAGATCTCGAGCAAGGTCTACTAAACTCCTTGGAATAATCATTTGAGTCAGTAAACACACAATAACATCAATAGTACTATCATCACATAACTATATGACCATTCAATAAAGGATACTCTCTCTAGTTGGTGTAGCTCCAAACGCCATCACGATCTCAACCATTCTTCTTATAACTCCCCATTACTCACGCACCCAGGGTACGCTCAATAACCTCTCCCTCCATGACACCTCCGTCATGCGAGCTAGAGGTAGTGTCACGCCCCAACTCGACCCCACCTACGATCAGTCAGGACGCAACGGAATTTCGGCGGCATAACGACAGTAAACAGATTTCCGAGGTTCTAAACCAACCTCATTAAACATCATACACCCAGTAATTCCTCAATACAACAACAACATACAACACAACCATATTGTACAATAAAACATCTTCGTTATACGCCTCCGTTCCAACATGACATACAATACCTCAACTTTATCATACATTTCAAAAGTAAGTTGAGACACAACTACAATTTAACCATAGCCAAAAGGAAACCGCTAAGTTAACATCATTTGGTTCATCATCTTTTCAATATCTATTACATTAAGAACCGTAAAGCATATAAAGTCTATTAAACTAATATACAAGACATTTAACAACATAAAGTCATGGATAAGACTCGGGAACATATGACTCATCCACAAAAGGCACATTTTCCACATTCTCCTCTTCAGGAGGCACGTACCCGTAATCTTGTGAAAGTACACCTGAAACATGCATTAATAGAGAGTGAGCTTATATACATAAGCCCAGTGAGGATCCGATAGATCTCGACAGTATTCACTACGCTCCTTGGATTTAGTCCTTTGAGCAAGTAAACACACAACAACAATAATAACATAAATAAAGCTATCATCACATAACTATATGACCATTCAATAAGGATACTCTATTTGGTGTAGCTCCAAACGCCATCACGATCTCAACCGTTCTTCTTATAACTCCCCATTACTCACGCACCCGAGGTACCTCACTATCCCCTTCCCTCCATGACATCTCCGTCATGCGAGCTGGGGGTAGCCTATGGCAGTCATGCCGGTATCAACCCGACAGCCCGACGCTGCCCGAGAGGTGGCACACACATACCAAGGCTCCATATTCATCAATCATCATGCAAGCATAAATCGATCAATCAATTGGGAGATCAGCAACAAGAGTGCCCGATTCCCGCATTCAATAATAATCAATCAATAACATCAATATAACATCAATATTAAATTAAACATCAAACAACGTAGTTAGATGACAAAGTAGGCCATCTAACCGGACATGCATAATATTCATAATTAAACTCTAAATTACTCAACAACAACTCTCCATTCATCACTCGAACACTACCCAACCATCTAAGGCATCGTTCAAGAATTTAAAGAATGACAACCTAACTTCTAAAATTCATAACTTACAATCTACTAATCTAAACATTGCCAAATCAGTTCCTATCACTCACCCATTCAACCTACTACATTAGCCCTCTCGGAAATCCACCATAACACCTCCAAAACATGCCCGATAACCCTAAAACCCTATGACGTCATGGCTGGATTTTCCGTATTTCCACACAAACAATGTAATCGAAAATTCGGCATTACAACAGCGCTAACACGTAATTATCAAGTATTTAGAAATCGACGGCAATCGATTTCGAGCAACGCAACTCAATTAAATCAACTTTGAACATTTTAATCAAAATTAAATACCCGGAAAATAAAAATTATGCTATATCCGACAGAAACTCGTAGTATTAGTATATAATGATCCCTAGCATGCAAGGAGCAATAATCTAACATCAGATTTCAATTCTAACGGTTCAATCTTCATTTATACGCAAAAACACAAAAATGACATTTTGAGATCTAGAATTTTTCTCTCACCTTAGATGCGATATAAGCCTAGGAATGCGTGCAATGCGTGCCCAACAAGCAGAATCCAAGTCGGTGCGAAGTTTCACGGACAAAAACTAGGTTTTTCTTTGAAAAATTGTTTGAAAAGCTTGAGTTTTCTTTCTTCTCTTTTCTCCCTCAACCCCTGGGCAATGTGTGTGTGTGTGGTGGTGTTTTTGTGTTGTGTGAGTGTGTGTAGGTGACAATAGCTTATAAGGTCAATTTTTTTAATTAAAGTCAAAGTTTTTTTAATAGGTATTTTTGTGTTTTTAATGTCTTTAATTGCATTTTAGTGATCACCAAGTTAAAATTAATTATGCAACCCCCAAGATATCTCAAGTGAGTTATTTTTAGGTGACAAGAAGTTTTACATTCAAAGAATTCCACCCGAGTCGGCTTAAAACTCGATTTTCGCAAAAGTCGGTGTAAAAACCCTAATAAATTCTTAAGCCGATTTTAAAACCGTTTTCATCAAACACAGGTCTATTAAAGTCCGTGGACTAGGTCTAGAAGGGTTAAAAAGACCAGTTTCAAAATTATAGCGGACGTGTTTCGAAAACACTATTCACTAAAAATCGACGATAAAATTTCTGACTCCGTTTTTGATGAAAATTTCATAAATGCACATTTAGCACGTATTAGAAGTATTGAAATCAAAATTATAACTTTCTAGGTCCTATAGCACATAAACAGATCATATGCACGCAAAACGAGGTAAAACACGTAAAACGAGATAAGCAAGAAAGTGGGGTTTCACATTCTCCCCCCCTTATAGAAATTTCGTCCTCGAAATTCTTACTTGATGTACGGAATAGATCTGGGTATTGCTGCTGCATCTGATCTCGTCTCTCCCACGTAGCTTCCTCAATGCCGTGATGCTTCCACAACACTTTAACCATCGGAATCCTCTTCGACCTCAACTCTCGGTCCATCTGATCTAGAATACGAATCGGACGCTCGTCATAAGTCAAATTGTCTCGAAGCTGTAACGGCTCTGGCTCAAGAATATGAGAAGGATCCGGATTGTATTTCCGCAAATTAGACACGTGAAATACATCGTGGACATTAGAGAAGTTCTCCGGTAAAGCCAACCGATATGCCAACTTACCAACCCTGCCAGTAATCTCAAACGGCCCAACAAATCTCGGACTCAGCTTACCACCTTTACCATAACGAACAAACCCCTTTCGAGGAGACAATCTCAAGAAAACCCGATCTCCAATTGCAAACTCCAAGTCTCGACGACGCTTATCAGCATAACTCTTGAATCTACTCTGCGCCGTAAGCATTCTCTGCCTGATCAACTGAACATTCTCGATCTTCTCAAGAAGTTCTGGCATGATAGTCGGATCAACAGTCTTCATCTCTCCTACCTCGTCCCAATACAAAGGTGAACGGCACTTACGACCGTAAAGAGCTGCAAAAGGTGCCATCCCAATAGTAGCTTGATAACTATTGTTATAGGCAAACTCGGCAAGTGGTAGATGTTTCTCCCAGTTCTTCCCAAAGTCCAGAACACAAGCCCTAAGCATATCTTCCAGAATCTGAATAGTCCGCTCAGACTGACCGTCGGTCTGTGGATGATACGCTGTACTGAAGTTCAACTGAGTACCTAAGGTCTCCTGAAGTTTCTCCCACAAACGAGAAGTAAATCGAGGATCTCGATCAGAGACAATACTAGATGGAATACCGTGAAGTCTAACAATCTGATCCAGATAGAGATCCGTCAGCTTTGTAACCTCATCTCCTAACCTCATCGAGATAAAATGAGCTGTCTTCGTCAAACGATCCACGACAACCCAAACTGCATCATTACCCCTCGGTGATCTAGGCAAACCAGTGACGAAGTCCATCGTAATATGCTCCCATTTCCACTCTGGTATAGCCAACGGCTGAAGCAAACCTGCTGGTCGTTGATGCTCGGCTTTCACTCTTTGACAAGTCAAACATCTAGACACAAACTGAGCAACCTCCCTTTTCATGTTGTTCCACCAGTAATGCTGTTTCAAATCCCGATACATCTTGGTTCCACCAGGATGAATAGTATATTTAGAATTATGAGCTTCCTCCAGAATACCTCGTCTCAAGCCCGGTTCATCGGGAACACAAACCCTGTTCCGAAACCGAAGAATACCGTCCTCATGCAGTTTGAAGTCAGACTGATCATCCGTGATCTGATCCTTGATCTTCTGAAGTTTAACATCAAGCTGTTGAGCTTCCCTGATCTGAGACAACAATAAAGGCTGAATACGGAGATGTGAACACATCACCCCAACCTGAGTGAACTCTGGTCTCCAATAACTAAACTCCTCAAGAACCTCCCACTTCTTGACAGCCAAACAAGAAATACTAGCCTTCCGGCTGAGAGCATCTGCCACAACATTTGCCTTCCCAGGCAGATAATTGATAGAACAATTATAATCTCCAAGAAGCTCCATCCACCTCCGCTGGCGCATATTCAACTCCTTCTGTGAGAATAAGTACTTAAGACTTTTATGATCAGTGAAAATCTCGAACTTACTGCCCCACATATAATGACGCCACTTTTTCAGTGCGAAGACAACTGCTGCCAACTCAAGATCATGAGTCGGATAATTCACCTCATAAGGCTTCAACTTCCTGGAAGCATAGGCAATAACTCGGCCATCCTGCATAAGAACACATCCCAAGCCCTCCTTGGATGCATCGCTGTAGATGACCATATTATCGGTCCCCTCTGGTAGAGCAAGTACTGGAGCGGTAGTCAACCTCTTTTTCAACTCCTGAAATCCACTCTCACACTTCTCGTCCCAATTAAAGATAGTCCGTTTCTGAGTCAACTTAGATAGTGGCCCCGCAATCTTTGAGAAGTCCTTGACAAACCTACGGTAATAACCCGCCAAGCCAAGAAAGCTACGGACATCAGTAACACTCTCTGGCCGCTTCCAAGACATCACCGATTCAATCTTAGTGGGATCTACAGAAATACCACTCTGTGTAATAACATGGCCAAGAAAAGAAATCCGTTGCAGCCAAAATTCACATTTGCTGAACTTGGCAAACAACTGATGCTCCTGCAACTTCTCTAATACAAGCCGTAGATGTTGCTCGTGCTCCAATTCAGATTTAGAATAGACCAAGATATCATCAATAAAAATCACCACGAACTGGTCCAAGTACGGCTGAAAGACTCGATGCATAAGATCCATGAATGCTGCCGGTGCATTAGTCAATCCAAAGGGCATAACAACAAACTCATAATGCCCGTACCGAGTCCTGAAGGCAGACTTCGGAACATCCTCCGAACGAATCCGAAGCTGATAATACCCCTGCCTCAAATCAAACTTAGAGTAGACTTTGGCTCCCTGAAGTTGATCAAACAACTCATCAATCAGTGGCAAAGGATATTTATTCTTGATAGTCACCTGATTCAAACCACGGTAATCTATACACAACCTCAAGGTACCATCCTTCTTCTTCACAAATAAAACAGGAGCTCCCCAAGGTGAAGAACTCTGCTGAATAAATCCTTTCTCCAACAACTCCTGTAACTGAGTCTTCAACTCCTTCAACTCAGCTGGTGCCATCCGGTATGCCGATTTAGAAATAGGTTAAGTACCGGAAACAAGATTAATCACAAACTCGATATCCCTCTCAGGCGGCAACCCTGGCAACTCCTCGGGAAATACATTAGGATATTCCCGGATAATAGGGACTTCCTCAAGCTGTAGCTTAACAGATGGCTTGTTGATCAAATAAGCTAGATAACCCGAACACCCCTTACTCACCAACTTAACGGCTTTAGTTGCTGAGATAATAAAACTCGTCTTAGCACCCCGGTTACCCGCTACCTCAACTACTGGCTGATCTGGCAAACGAAACTGTACTACCTTGGTTCTACAGTTCAACTGGGCATCATACTTAGAAAGCCAATCCATACCCAAGATAACATCATACCCCCGGATAGGAAATAAAATAAGGTCCGAAGGAAAATTATGCCCCTTAACATGTATTAAACAATCCTTACATACTAAGCCAGTAACATACTTATCAGTCAAAGATGTACTAATTTCAACCACATAAGGCAATCTTTCAGGTTGCAATTTAACACGTTGCACACAAGCAGGAGTAATGAAAGAATGCGTAGCACCAGAATCAATCAACACTTTAACAAGTTGATCAAATATAAGAAAGTTACCTTCCACAACTGCAGTCTCCTCAGGCATCTCCTCTAAGTCAACTGCATAAGCCCGAGCCTGAACCCGCTGCTGCTGTGGTACACTGCCCGTAGGCCTACCCTGATAACCCTGAGTCGCTGCCCGACCCTCAGTCCTCGCATACTTAGGGCAATCCCTTGCCCTATGATCGATGCTACCACAACCCAAACATGTCCCTGCCTTTGCCCTGCAGTCGGACTCTACATGCCCTGAGCGCTTGCAGTAATTACACTGCGATGATGTGGCACTAACACTGCCCCTAGAATAACCAGAAGCTGAAGAAGCAGCTGATACAGCCTGCTGCTGAGGTCTCACCACACTAGGCCTGTACTGACCCTAAGACTGGGCTGGCCTAAACTGAGTCTGAACCTGATATAGCCTCTGCTGAAACTGAGGCCGATAATAACTCTGCTGACTCTGTGGCCTAAAAGAACCCTGCTGGGCAGGTAGCCTGTAGACAACCTGTTGTACTGGAGGCCTATATAAAACCTGCTGGCCCGGCGGCTGATACGGCCTCTTACTAGGTTGACTGGAGACAATCTGATCCCCTTTCCTCTTCTCCAATCTAGAAGCTGCATCAAAAGCCTCAGTGAAGATATCATAACGATTCAGAGCCATCACATCCTGAATCTCGGGCCGCAACCCCAACATAAACCTGCGAGTCCTCCGCTCCTCGTCTACCACATACTCCGGTGCATACCGGGACAATCGAGTAAATGTGGCCTCATATTGAGCCACTGTAGCATCTCCCTGGACCAAGGCTAGAAACTCGGCCTCTCTCCGTTCCCTGCAAATCCTCGGGACATACTTTGCCCGGAAAGCCATCAGAAAGGTACCCCAAATATAAGGAATACCCTGTGCCGCCCAACTAGTCCTTACCGTGCGCCACCACTCCTCTGCCTTGTCATCTAACAAATACACGGCAAAAGAGACTTTCTGCTCATCAGTATAGCCAAGTGGATCATAAATCTTCTCCAACTTACTAATCCATAACTCCGCCTTCCTATCATCCGGCTCCCCCTGACATCTCGGTGGGTGATATCCTAAAAAGTCCTTCAGGGTACCACGCCCGTGGTTACCACCCTGAATATTCAGAAGCTGAGCCTGCATAGCCTGATTCTGGGCAGCCTGCCCTGCTAATAACTGTGCCTGACTAGCCACTAACTCTGCAATCCGCTCCATAGCGGCTCCAAATCGGTCATCACCCCCGTCACGGCCCGGTGCCACGTTACTCGGAGTCTCATCAGTCAACTCAGGCCTACCTCTGGTTCTCGGTCGACCGGCCATTCTACTAATCAAAGAGTTAGCACAGTTATAGCACGTAGACAGGTTATAAACAACTATTAACACATAAATAACAAACTCATATAAAACACATAAACAAATTGATCACATAATCACATAAGCACTTAAATCACATAATCACTTAATCAATTAATCATACCAATACATATTTCATTTTTCTTTCCTTTCATACATATTTCATGCTAAGACCATTACCCACATTCCGAGAATACCCCGGCTGACAACTAACATGAGCTCTGATACCACTTAAACTGTCACGCCCCAACTCGACCCCACTTACGATCAGTCAGGACACAACGGAATTTCGGCGGCATAACGACAGTAAACAGATTTCCGAGGTTCTAAACCAACCTCATTAAACATCATACACCCAGTAATTCCTCAATACAACAACAACATACAACACAACCATATTATACAATAAAACGTCTTCGTTATACGCCTCCGTTCCAACATGACATACAATACCTCAACTTTATCATACATTTCAAAAGTAAGTTGAGACACAACTACAATTTAACCATAGCCAAAAGGAAACCGCTAAGTTAACATCATTTGGTTCATCATCTTTTCAATATCTATTACATTAAGAACCGTAAAGCATATAAAGTCTATTAAACTAATATACAAGACATTTAACAACATAAAGTCATGGATAAGACTCGGGAACATATGACTCATCCACAAAAGGCACATTTTCCACATTCTCCTCTTCAGGAGGCACGTACCCGTAATCTTGTGAAAGTACACCTGAAACATGCATTAATAGAGAGTGAGCTTATATACATAAGCCCAGTGAGGATCCGATAGATCTCGACAGTATTCACTACGCTCCTTGGATTTAGTCCTTTGAGCAAGTAAACACACAACAACAATAATAACATAAATAAAGCTATCATCACATAACTATATGACCATTCAATAAGGATACTCTATTTGGTGTAGCTCCAAACGCCATCACGATCTCAACCGTTCTTCTTATAACTCCCCATTACTCACGCACCCGAGGTACCTCACTATCCCCTTCCCTCCATGACATCTCCGTCATGCGAGCTGGGGGTAGCCTATGGCAGTCATGCCGGTATCAACCCGACAGCCCGACGCTGCCCGAGAGGTGGCACACACATACCAAGGCTCCATATTCATCAATCATCATGCAAGCATAAATCGATCAATCAATTGGGAGATCAGCAACAAGAGTGCCCGATTCCCGCATTCAATAATAATCAATCAATAACATCAATATAACATCAATATAACATCAATATTAAATTAAACATCAAACAACGTAGTTAGATGACAAAGTAGGCCATCTAACCGGACATGCATAATATTCATAATTAAACTCTAAATTACTCAACAACAACTCTCCATTCATCACTCGAACACTACCCAACCATCTAAGGCATCGTTCAAGAATTTAAAGAATGACAACCTAACTTCTAAAATTCATAACTTACAATCTACTAATCCAAACATTGCCAAATCAGTTCCTATCACTCACCCATTCAACCTACTACATTAGCCCTCTCGGAAATCCACCATAACACCTCCAAAACATGCCCGATAACCCTAAAACCCTATGACATCATGGCTGGATTTTCCGGATTTCCACACAAACAATGTAATCAAAAATTCGGCATTACAACAGCGCTAACACGTAATTATCAAGTATTTAGAAATCGACGGCAATCGATTTCGAGCAACGCAACTCAATTAAATCAACTTTGAACATTTTAATCAAAATTAAATACCCGGAAAATAAAAATTATGCTATATCCGACAGAAACTCGTAGTATTAGTATATAATGATCCCTAGCATGCAAGGAGCAATAATCTAACATCAGATTTCAATTCTAACGGTTCAATCTTCATTTATACGCAAAAACACAAAAATGACATTTGAGATCTAGAATTTTTCTCTCACCTTAGATGCGATATAAGCCTAGGAATGCGTGCAATGCGTGCCCAACAAGCAGAATCCAAGTCGGTGCGAAGTTTCAAGGACAAAAACTAGGTTTTTCTTTGAAAAATTGTTTGAAAAGCTTGAGTTTTCTTTCTTCTCTTTTCTCCCTCAACCCCTCGGCAATGTGTGTGTGTGTGGTGGTGTTTTTGTGTTGTGTGAGTGTGTGTAGGTGACAATAGCTTATAAGGTCAATTTTTTTTAATTAAAGTCAAAGTTATTTTAATAGGTATTTTTGTGTTTTTAATGTCTTTAATTGCATTTTAGTGATCACCAAGTTAAAATTAATTATGCAACCCCCAAGATATCTCAAGTGAGTTATTTTTAGGTGACAAGAAGTTTTACATTCAAAGAATTCCACCCGAGTCGGCTTAAAACTCGATTTTCGCAAAAGTCGGTGTAAAAACCCTAATAAATTCTTAAGCCGATTTTAAAACCGTTTTCATCAAACACAGGTCTATTAAAGTCCGTGGACTAGGTCTAGAAGGGTTAAAAAGACCAGTTTCAAAATTATAGCGGACGTGTTTCGAAAACACTATTCACTGAAAATCGACGATAAAATTTCTGACTCCGTTTTTGATGAAAATTTCATGAATGCACATTTAGCACGTATTAGAAGTATTGAAATCAAAATTATAACTTTCTAGGTCCTATAGCACATAAACAGATCATATGCACGCAAAACGAGGTAAAACACGTAAAACGAGATAAGCAAGAAAGTGGGGTTTCACAGGCAGTCTCCGATAGTCATGCCGTTATCAACCCGATAGCCCGATGCTGCCCGAGAGGTGGCACACACATACCAGAGGCTCAGCAATAAATATAAACATCAATCATCAATATTCTGATAGATTAGCAACGAAAGTGCCCGATTCTCGTACTCAATAATCAATCAATGTTCTGAGAGATCAGCAACGAAAGTGCCCGATTCCCATACTCAATAATCAATCAATAATCATCAATCATCATATTATCATCATCAATAATCATATCAATAATCAATTTAACAACAATTAACTAAGTTAGATGACAAAGTAGGGCATCCAACCGGACATGCATTAAACACACAATCAAACCCTTGTTTACCCATCAACAACTCACAATTCAATCACTCAAACCACACCCGATCAACTAAGGCTCAATTCAATAATTTAAAGAAAGATAACCTAAACTTCAAATAATCATATCTTACATTCTACTAATCCAAACAACCCCAAATCAGTTTCAAACACTCACCCATTCAACCAACTATATTAGCCCTCTCGAAAATCCACCATAACACCTCCAAATCATGCCCGATAACCCTAAAACCCTAGGATATCTTGGCTGGATTTTCCGGACTTTCACACGAACAATGTAATCGAAAATTCGGCATTACAACAACGCTAACACGTAATTATCAAGTATTTAGAAATCGACGGCAATCGATTTCGATCATCACGACTCAATTAATTCAACATTGAACAATTTAATCAAAATTTAATACCCGAAAAATAAAAATTATGCTACATCCAACAGAAACTCGTAGTATTACCACTAAACGATCCCTAGCATGCAAGGAGCAATAATCTAACATCAGATTACAATTCTAACGGTTCAATCTTCATTTATACGCAAAAATGCAAAAGACAAGTTTTGAGATCTAGAATTTTTCTCTCACCTTTGATGTGTTTTGATGCAAGAAATGTGTAGAATGGATGCCAAACAATCAATTTCAAGCTTTGAATCACTCAATTCGGCTTTGAAACGCAAAATCTGTGAGAAAAATTCTTTGAAAATGCCTTTATCTTTCTCCTCCAAGGAGCCACGGTTTTGTTTGTATTTTTGGTGGTGTTTTGCTTTGTTTTTAATGTGTGTTGATCATATATTAAGCAAAGGTCAAATAAATAAAAGAAAGTCAAAGTGGAAACTAATTATTTTTAGTGTTTTCTTGACTTTAAATGCATTTTATTGATCACCAAAGTTCAAAACAATTAATCAACACCCAAGATAGCTCAAGTAAATTATTTTTAGGTGACAAGAAGTTTTACAATCAAACAATTTCACCCGAGTCGGCTTAAAACTCGATTTTCGCAAAAGTCGGTATAAAAACCCTAATAAATTCTTAAGCCGATTTTAAAACCGTTTTAATCAAACACAGGTCTATTAAAGTCCGTGGTCTAGGTCTAGAAGGGTTAAAAAGACCAGTTTCAAAATTTTAGCGGACGTGTTTCGAAAACACTATTTATTAAAAATTGACGATAAAATTTATGATCCCGTTTTTGATGAAAATTTCATGAATGCACATTTAGCACGTATTAGGAGTATTGACATCAAAATTATAACATTCTAGGTCATATAGCACATAAATAGGTCAAATGCACGCAAAACGAGATAAAACACGTAAATCGAGTTAAAGCAGAAAAGTGGGGTTTCACGGCTATCAAGAACGTAGATGAAGTAGGATGGGCAATTGGTCAAATCTAGTATGGATCGTACATGGACGGTAGTTGGAGTCGGCAGCTCTCCCAGGGTTCCCTCATCTGAGATCTCTGGGGAAGGGGATCAAGTTGGCCCTTACGAACAACTTGATGCACTATCTTCCTTCAACCCTTTGAGCGAAATGCGGCAAAAGAAAAGGAAGGAAAATCCATGGACCGTCCCCATCAACTCGACCCCGTAGGAACTATGAGATCACCCCAATGACGCCTTCAGCATCCAGGGGTCACAGACCGACCATAGAACCCTATTCAATAAGTAGAACGCATTAGCTGTCCGCTCTCAGGTTAGGCAGCAAGGGTCGGAGAAGGGCAATCACTCATTCTTAAAACCAGCCTTCTTAAGACCAAAGAGTCGGGCAGAAAAGGGCAGAAAGCTCTCCGTTCCTGGTTCTCCTATAGCTAGATCCTCCGGAACCACAAGAATCCTTAGTTAGAATGGGATTCCAACTCAGCACCTTTTGAGTGAGATTTTGAGAAGAGTTGCTCTTTGGAGAACACACTACGATGAAAGTTATAAGCTGTGTTTGGGGGGAAGTTATTGTCTATCGGTGACCTCTATGGTAGAATTAGTCGGGGGACTTGAGAGATGATGGTTTACCCTACGGCGGATGTCAGCAGTTCGAGTCCGTTTATCTCCAACTCATAAACTTAGCCGATACAAAGCTATATGATAGTACCCAATTTTTCCAATTCGGCGGTTTGATCTATGATTTATCATTCATGGACGTTGATAATATCTATACATTTAGCAACACCTTAAGATGGCATAGCCTTAAAAGTTAAGGGCGAGGTCCAAACAAGGAAAGGCTT
>CM075766.1:22425370-22627870 GCA_037974665.1 Ehretia macrophylla
TTAATTCATATAAATGAAATGTAGAACGATGAAAATCGACAGAAAGAAATAGAACTGGGCGGTTTTTTGAATTGTTTATTTTATTAAGTTCAACCAATTCGATTTCTATGGCATGGTGGATTCTATAGACTATAGATATAGACTTGAAAGATAAAAAATGCGAAACAAATATAGCAATCAATACAAACTATTTTGTTTTACAAATATTCTTTGGGAATAGAAAATTTTTGAAAAACAAAGTCACATATTTTTTTTCTATTTCTAAGTCAAATTTTATGTGATTTTCACATATTTTTCACCTATTTAGATTTTTTGTTTATGAAGAAAATAAAATATTAGCTAGAGAATAAATATATAGATAATGAATAGTAAATAATGATTGCTTTTGACCACTAGATGTCTTTCACATCCAGCTAAGCCAATAAGTAATTTCTTTATTTTAAAATGGCAGTTCCAAAAAAATGTACTTCTATATCAAAAAAGCGTATTCGTAAAAATATTTGAAAAAGGAAGGGATATTGGACAACGTTAAAAGCTTTTTGTTAGGTAAATCTCTCTCTACAAGACTTTTTTGGTGACAAACAATAATAAGAGATTGAAATAATCTAAATCGACTTAACCCAAACAATTGACTCATTTGATTTATAATGTGAACTTTAAATTAATGATTTCTATTACCTATTGAATGAATCAATATAAAATGGAACTCGCTTTCACTCTTATGATATGTAGAATAACAATTCTTCCGTTTATTGAATTCGAAAAAGAATAAGACTTTTTTGTTGACAAAACAAACAAAAGAATAAACACAAGATACGAAGTTTTCCCTTTCTTTTTAGTATATTTTGTCATTTAGAAGGTGGGGAGTTTAATTTTCCCCATCGACCTATTTCGTTTGTCACAATTCCAATAAAAAAAAATATTTTTCTTTAGCTATAGAAAAGGGGATATAAGATCTTTAGTAAAAGTTAATGAATCGTTGAGAAACTAATCTTTTGTCTAACTTTCTGACTTTTTATTTTTTCTAAATTACTATATAGTAAGTATAGATCCCTCATATATCTTCCGCTATCAACCCAATCAATAAAAGCCCTTAGTGAGGATATTTTGTATGAATAATGTGTCAATTTTGGATCATCCAAAATGGTCCTTTCTTTTTTGTGTTCATTGCTAAAATGCATTTTTTGTTTTATATTGATGAAATCAAATCAATGAGAAATAGTTCAAATGAAAAAAAATATATATTTTTTGAATTCTATCCCTTGATTAAGGACAGAACTGTCGAGTTAGAAGAATTCAATTCCAATTTAAGGAGAACACAAAATACATAAAAGTCCCAAGTTAAATTAACTAAAACTAAGACCCAAAGCTTCAATAATGAACCTTCAAATCGCTATTTGTATTTGAACCAATTTTGATTCATTAATTCGAATCTTTCCTAAAAAATATAGAACCAAATTTAATTCTTCAATCTCGATGATTGCTTATTCATAGGCTATTATGAGTTCAAGACAAGCCGCTATGGTGAAATTGCTAGACACGCTGCTCTTAGGAAGCAGTTCTAGAGTATCTCGGTTCGAGTCCGAGTGGCGACATGCCATCTTCTAAAAAAGATAAATAGATCCTATAATGAATTCAATTCCCGATTTCCATTTTGTAATTAAAATTAAGGGACTTTTTCCTTTTTTAAGATTTTTTATGATATTTACAACCTTAGAGCATATATTAACTCATATTTCTTTTTCCATCGTTTCAATTGTAATTACAATTCATTTGATAACCTTTTTAGTTGATAAAATTGTAAAACTATATGATTCATCAGAAAAGGGCATGATAGTTACTTTTTCTGTATAACAGGATTATTAGTTACTCGTTGGATTTATTCAAGGCATTTCCCATTAAGTTATTTATATGAATCATTAATTTTCCTTTCATGGAGTTTCTCTCTTATTCATATAGTTTCGTATTTCAAAAAATCTGAAATACATCAATCTGAAATATTAGTACCTGCCCTTCAACCCGAATGGTTAATAATGCACGTAAGTATGATGATATTGGGCTATGCAGCCCTTTTATGTGGATCATTATTATCAATAGCACTTCTAGTCATTACATTTCGAAAAAGAAGAAAGATTTTTTTGTAAAAGTGATCATTTATTAAATCAGGCATTTTTCTTTGGTAAAATCGAATAAATGAATGAAAGAACCAATGTTTTACAAAATACGTCTTTTTTCCGCTAAGAATTATTACAGATCCCAATTAATTCACCAATTGGATTATTGGAGTTATCGAATTACTAGTCTAGGATTTATCTTTTTAACTGTAGGGATTCTTTCAAGAGCAGTATGGGCTAACGAAGCATGGGGATCATATTGGAATTGGGACCCAAAGGAAACTTGGGCATTCATTACTTGGATCGTATTCGCGATTTATTTACATACTCGAACAAATATAAATTTGCAGGGGGCAAATTTCGCAATTGTGGCGTCTATAGGATTTCTTATAATTTGGACATGCTATTTTGGGGTCAAACTATTGGGAATAAGGCTACATAGTTATGGTTCATTTGCATTAACATCTAATTAAATTCAAGAAGGTCCTTACGAATACAACAGAAAACAGCACACATAAAAAACTTTGTGTAAACCGGCAAGAATCGCGTGAATCAATACAATATTTGATTCACACGGTTCTTAACCATATGGCATTCAATCAATACAATATTTGATTCACACGGTTATCAACCATATGGGATTCAAATTCCATTTTTTTTACTTAATTTAAGATAAGAGAAAAAGCCTTCTTTTTTCATTGCACAATGAAAAATTTTAAAAATCATAGGATTTTTTATAGAGAGTTTTATTCGTGAAAACAAAACTATATATAAAAAGAATTAGATAGAATAACTTCGACCTTGTCAACCGATAGTGAAAGAATGAAATTCGGGTACATACCAATCCTTATTACGGGTAAAAAGATACAGATCGAAAAAAATAACTCGTGCGGTCCATAATCAAAAAAAGCTTGTATCCATTGAAGATCTGGCGTAACATAGATAATGAATAAATAGGAGTCAATATCTGTGATAACCCGAACCCGGCATGCATTTAATAGCATTTGACTACATTTAATTAAGCGTTTAATTAGTTAAATCATCCATTCTTCACTATTTTGATATTTCTTTTAAAAATATTCAAATAATTTTTATATTGATTAATTTAAAAGATTATTACTTATTTCGATTATTTATAGTAATTTGATTTATTTTCTTGTATTTAATTAAGTGTCATCTTAAATGTTAGTATTTAATTGCATTTCATTACGTGCTATATTAACTCATTCATTCGTATCTTAGCATTAATTTTATAATTCTTTAAAATATTCTAGAAATAGTTAAATTAATTATTTTCAAATGTATATTGATTATTTTGATTGTTTTGATTATTTTAATAATCGATTTTATTTTCTTGCATTTAATTACTCGGTTTTCAATTAAATGAGAAAAATGGTTCAGAGTCCGGAGTGAATTTTAAACTATTCTACTTTTCAAAAATTATAGTTTTATATTATTGCTCATCATTTGGTTAGCGATCGTTTATTGACCGTTCGACGTAGCATTTCAAAAATGGGAGTTAGAGAAATATTTCTCGAATTTTGTGAATATTTTTAGTTTAACTTAGCTAGTTTTAGTCGGTTTTCATTAAAATTGCATTGTTTTAACTTGAATTAGATTAAATGGCATCAAAATAAGCTAATTTGACCATTTTTAACTTGAATTGACCAAGCCTTTTTGCCTTTGACCTTTTTGCCCTTGGTTGTCATCTTTTAAACAAAAGAAAAGAAAAAAAAAACAAGGCAAAAAAATCAGCCCATGGCCGAAACTCAAGGGAAAAGAAAGAAAAAAATTGTTTTGCATTTTTGAGCTAAAATCTTGCGTGGAATTGCTCGAGGATCGAGGCTGGGGTTCTTGCGAGTCCTCTCCTTCAATCTATGTGAGCGTTTTTACGTTTTTGTGCATTTTTATTCGAATTTGATTTTTGATTCAATTTCTTAGATTTGATATTTATTGCGTTATAATGCATGTTATTTCTTGAAATGACTTCTTTAGGGTTTGTAAAGCATTGCTTGTTAGCTATTTAGCAATTTTTACGGCTAGAAACGCAAATTGAAATTGGGGAAGAACAATGAATAGTAAAAATAAATAGTAAAACCCTAGAATTTTGGATTGTGATCTGAATTGTGATTTCTTGATTTGGATAGATGCCATTAATGCTAGAAAGATAAAATGTACAATAAATGTGATACCCCGAACCTAGCATGTATTCAATAGCATTTAAAGTTCATTTAAATTGCATTTTATTGACCTTTCACATTCTTTGACCAAACTAGTTGACTTTTCATCTACATTGACCAACTAGGACAAGGTGGAAATTTTTGAAATGTTTAATAAAAGGAAAACTTGGGATTACAAATAAAAAAATGCAATGTTAAGTTAGTCAAAATTTGGGTCAACTTTGGAATTAAATCTGAACCAATTGGGGAAGAGTTAGGTAGCAAATTATATATGGTTGGAAAGCTCTATGAGTCTAGTTTCTGAGGCTTCAAACCGTTCGTGAATTGGAGTTTTCTAGAAGAATTTATGGCCGTTTTCGTAAGGTCGCGCATAGTTGTTTTGGTTTAGCGGGTTGCCCGAATCTTTGACCTTTGACTTCTTGTCATTTTTTTTCCTAAATAAGCAGAATGCAAACGAAAAAACAGAGAAGAAAGGCTTGAAGCCATGAGGAAAAGAAAGAGAAAAAGAAAGAAAAAAAATTTCAAAACAAATCATCAAATCTTCGCGTGAGCTTGCACGGGGTGGTTTCTGAGGCATCCTACGAGGTTTCCCTAGCGTCTAGGAGCATCTAAGGTGAGGGTTTCATCGTTATTTGCGCATTTGAAAATGTTGAACATAAACTTTAATTTTTGTGATTTAACCGTAGGTTGTTATTTTGTCTGTTTCATTGCTTAAAATATGTTCCGTAGCAATCGTAGAACACGTATTTATAGCTTTTTAACATTTTCTACAGTTAAATATTGAAATTGAAATATAAATTGTTAGTTGAATAGTATTTTATGAATAGTAAACCCTTGAAACGATAAAATTGCATTGTTATGCTGTCTGTTGATGTGAAAATGTGCTAGGTATGCTAGAATGCCTAAATGCATGATTTGTTTAGGTTGCGTAATGGAAAAAATGAGAAAAATGCCTTGGTGAAAGTCGGGGTCGTTTAGGTCGAGTTTAGCGTTTTCTCATTTTGCGTGATGGTATTGTTTCGGGAGGCCATGGAAGCACTTTTGGTGTGATTATGGCGTTTGTTGGGTGTTTCGTTAGTATAGGTATAGTTCAAATGAGCAAAGGGAGAAATCGGGACTTTGCGTGAATTCCAGGGTTAAGTAGGGTTTCAGGGTCTTTAGACGTGTCTTATAGTGACCTAGGAGGATTGGTGAAGTCGGTTTCCAAAACTCATGACTCGTTTGAAAGTAGTAGAGTTTGGTAAGTTGGGGTCATTTTCATGATTTTGTGTGTTTTCATAGAATATTGCTTATAGAATGCTTATATTGCTTATAGAATGCTTATGTTGCCTATAGAATGCTTATAATGCCTATATAATACTTGTTATTGCTTGATAATGTTAGTTGGTGTTGTTCTTGTTACTTGTTTGATTGTAAATGCTTGTTAATGCTTATTACGCTTGTTAGAGTTGATTATTGATTGAAATGTTTAACAATTGTTGATAATGCTAGATATCTCGTTTATCTCCTCTATTCTGTATTGTTGTGCTATCGCTCGTTTATTGCCTTGTATCGAGTCTTGTAATGCATAGTGTTAGCGCGTGAGTGATGGGCCTCTCTGGGTAGTCTCGGGTTGCCAGTGTTGGTTGCTCTAGCTCCGTAGCTATTCCCTCTTCTCGCTTGGGTTGCCTCCCAGGGAGATTTGGGTCATAGATTGATGGATACTTCCGGGGTATTCCAAACTGGTATTATAAGGTGATTGCGCACTTATTGTCATCGTTGTGAACATCAAGCTCGAGATTGATGTATCGCTCGTGAAATGGTACATTGCTCGTATGAGTGAACCATAGCCTTTAGAGTGTGGTATAGCTTTGAATGGTTGTGTTAATGCTTTCAGTAATTGCTCATTGTATTGATTGTTTGTCTTGATTGCTTATTTATCAGTTATATTGCTTAACTGTCTTATTTGCATTGCACGACTTTCTTTCTCTCCAATTCGATATCTGTCTCGCCCTCACTGAGTATACATGTTGTGTATAGTCACTCCTCACCACCACATTTCAGGAAATGTCATGTTAGCTAGAAAGTTCTTGATTTCGTGAAAGTTCGTTGCCTGAAGAGTTGTCTTGCGTGCCTATGTGGCTTGAGTGTCGAAGTTTGTAAAGATGTATGTTCATATGTTGTTTGTATTTATTGTCAAAAGAAATGTAATTTAAATTTAGCTAAGTAGCTGAGGTGAATTGATAAGCTAGTTTATGTAATCAGTTAGCATAGCTTAACTTCAATGCATGCCTGTAATGTCCAAAGGAAAAGAGTTAGAATGGCATGATAGTTTATTTTATGCAGTAGCTTAGTATGGTTTAACTGTCTAGTTCGAATGTACTTGTTAAAAATGAAAAGAGATAGGTTAGCTTTTAAATTGGAAATGTATGTATACTTGTTGAGTTTAAATTGTTGAGAACCGAGGCTCGGATGGCCTTGAGGTGGTTTTGAATGTTTGGGCATGGTATTGGTGTACTTATATGGTATCGCAAGTTTTACATTTCGCCTAGAAACAGGGGAGACTCCGTCCGTTTTCCCTGAAAATTATGCCTGGGTTTGGTTGGGTTGTGATTAGATCGATTGATAGAACTCCCGGTCTCGAGAGGGATCGGGGTGTTACAGGTGGTATCAGAGCTTGTCTAGCTCATAAGCCGGGACAGGGTCCTCGGTCTGGTGGGTAGTGACCCTTGAAAGTGTATGCTTGTATGTGAGATTGTGTGTCTTGATCTGAATGTGTTCTCCTATGTGATATAGTTATGTGTTAGGTATTAATTGTGTGCTAAGTAAGGTGAAGTGTCCAGTTGTGCATTGAATTGACCTATCGAATTGGAATCGTGAATTGAATCGGCCTCATGGATTATTATTTGCTTGAAGTATTGCTTGTAATGTGTGTATTGGAATGTCTTGAATTAGCTATGCCGTGATTTGAATTAATTATGTTGTGCTTGACTTGATTGTCGTGATTGAGTGACTTTGTTGAATAAACTGTTTTGTAAACTTGCTTGCATAATAGTTTGAGGCATATGTATAACTGTGATATATTGGCATTCATACATGTCTTATGGAAATGGTAAGTAAGTCCTCTTCCTCCCCTGAAGAAAGTGGTTCATAGCTGGCTTCTCAAGGTGTATGGATTGGCAGGAAATGAATGGTATTTGACTAGCCTTTATTTAGGAATTGGTGTTTGCTTTTGGAGCTCAGTTATTGGCGAATCTCTATGGTCCTCCTCTGTGCCTAACAGTTGTGAAAGAGCTGCTTTCTCTTGGGGTTTTATTTGGTTGTTCTTTAGAGCATTCTTTGGTTTTCTTAATGGGTATTCTTTGGAGACTTCTGTTGGCATTTCTCGGTGGATTTGGCTATTGGGTTTTCAATCGGCCTTACTGCACAGTATTATCTAGGGTATATGTGTCTCGGTCTTTATTGGTGTGAAACTGGCATCCCTGATTGAAAATTCTTCAATGGTATTTTCTGGAATTCTCAGTGGCCAATTATTTAATATTTACTTATTAGGCAAACTTGGCTACTTTCTTATTGGAGCATTGTTTCGGATATCTTCTTGAGTGTTCCTGAGTAGGTTTGGTATTTGGAGTTCCTATCAGACTTATTGTATAATACTACTTATGGTATTCTTTGAAATTCTTATTGGGCGTTCTACTGGTATTTTCCTTATTGGCAAGATTGTATGAAGTTCTCACTTGGCAAATAGTGAAGAGGCCTCAGAGTTTGGTTTTGGTGGGAAACTATGTTTGTTATTCAACATGGTTGTCTTATTGGGCGCATTATATTTTCTCTAGTATTTCCTTAGACATTCTTCTTAGCATTTGATAGCGATACTCGGAATCTAATGGGTTGTCCTATAGGGTTATTATTTGGAAGGCTTCTTTGGAACTTTTGAAGTATATTTGATTGGGTTTCTTAGTATTTTCTTCAGCACTCTTATCAGGGAATTCTTCTATGAAATTCATGACCAGTGGGGTACTTATTTGGACCTCTGGATGGAACCTTTGTTTGAGCCTTTATTTGGGTTCTTGTTTGGGAATTCTCAAGCAGTAAGACCATCTCCAAAAGCCTCCCTAAAATGACTCCTTAGCTATTTTAGGGAGGCAAAAAGATAAAATCTCCTCCAACAGACTCCCTATGCAAAGCTCCCTAGAATGTGGAGCTCCTCTTTTCTTAGCTATGCTCCCTAGATGTAGAGAGTCAAATTGGCTCTCTACATCCCAAAAAACAACATGATTCAGTAAAAAAAAAAAGGATAGATTAAAAGTAGGGAGGCTGTTGGAGTAAAACTGGAATAAGGAGCCCCTAAAGATAAGGAGGTAAGCTTAAACTCCCTACATGTAGAGAAAAAAATAGAGAGGCTGTTGGAGTTAGTCTAATAGTTAAACTTCTATTGGAGATTAATGCGTGGAGTATTCTTTTTATCATTAATATGTGATGTGATTTTATCTACAGTATCTTTGCTTAGGTCTTTATTGGTATTATCTCGGTGCTTTTGGTTGGAATTTTATTCTTCTTCGGTATTCGTGTCAACGGGATTCTTCAACCGATGAAGATTAGTCAAAATTGGATTTTAGATGATGCTGAGTTCTTTTAGAAGAAGAATTGCGAGGACGCAATTGTGTTAAGGGGGGAAGGATGTGATACCCCGAACCTGGCATGTATTCAATAGCATTTAAAGTTCATTTAAATTGCATTTTATTGACCCTTCACCTTCTTTGACCAAACTAGTTGACTTTTCATCTACATTGACAAACTAGGACAAGGTGGGAATTTTTGAAATGTTTAATAAAAGGCAAACTTGGGATTAGAAATAAAAAAATGCAATGTTAAGTTAGTCAAATTTTGGGTCAACTTTGGAATTAAATCTGAACCAATTGGGGAAGAGTTAGGTAGCAAATTATAAATGGTTGAAAAGCTCTATGAGTCTAGTTTATGAGGCTTCAAACCGTTCGTGAATTGGAGTTTTCTAGAAGAAGTTATGGCCGTTTTCGTAAGGTCGCGCATAGCTGTTTTGGTTTAGCGGGTTGACCGAATCTTTGACCTTTGACTTCTTGTCATTTTTTTTTCCTAAATAAGCAAAATGCAAACGAAAAAACAGAGAAGAAAGGCTTGAAGCCATGAGGAAAAGAAAGAGAAAAAGAAAGAAAAAAAATTTCAAAACAAATCATCAAATCTTCGCGTGAGCTTGCACGGGGTGGTTTCCGAGGCATCCTACGAGGTTTCCCTAGCATCTAGGAGCATCTAAGGTGAGGGTTTCATCGTTATTTGTGCATTGGAAAATGTTGAACATAAACTTTAATTTTTGTGATTTAACCGTAGTTTGTTATTTTGTCTATTTCATTGCTTAAAGTATGTTCCCTAGCAATCGTAGAACACGTATTTATAGCTTTTTAACATTTTCTACGGTTGAATATTGAAATTGAAATATAAATTGTTAGTTGAATAGTATTTTGTGAATAGTAAGCCCTTGAAACAATAAAGTTGCATTGTTATTATGTCTGTTGATGTGAAAAGGTGCTAGGTATGCTAGAATGCCTAAATGCATGATTTGTTTAGGTTGCGTAATGGAAAAAATGAGAGAAATGCCTTGGTAAAAGTCAGGATCGTTTAGGTCGAGGTTAACATTTTCTTGTTTTGCATGATGGCATTGTTTCGGGAGGCCATGGAAGCACTTTTGGTGTGATTATGGCATTGGTTGGGTGTTTCGTTAGTATAGTTGTAGTTCAAACGAGCAAAGGGGGAAATCGGGACTTTGCGTGAATTCTAGGGTTAAGTAGGGTTTCAGGGTCTTTAGCCGTGCCTTATAGTGACCTAGGAGGATTGGTGAAGTCGGTTTCCAAAACTCATGGCTCGTTTGAAAGTAGTAGAGTTTGGCAAGTTGGGGTCATTTTCATGATTTTGTGTGTTTTCATAGAATATTGCTTATAGAATGCTTATATTGCTTATAGAATGCTTATGTTGCCTATAGAATGCTTATAATGCCTATAGAATACTTGTTATTGCTTGATAATGTTAGTTGGTGTTGTTCTTGTTACTTGTTTGATTGTAAATACTTGTTAATGCTTATTACGCCTGTTAGAGTTGATTATTGATTGAAATGTTTAACAATTGTTAATAATGCTTGATATCTCGTTTATCTCCTCTATTATGTATTGTTGTGCTATTGCTCGTTTATCGCCTTGTATCGAGTCTTGCATTGCATAGTGTCAGCGCGTGAGTGATGGGCCTCTCTGGGTAGCCTCGGGTTGCCAGTGTTGGTTGCTCTAGCTCCGTAGCTATTCCCTCTTCTCGCTTGGGTTGCCTCCCAGGGAGATTTGGGTCGTAGATTGATGGATACTTCCGGGGTATTCCAAACTGGTGTTATACGGTGATTGCGTGCTTATTGTCATCGTTGTCAACATCAAGCTCGAGATTAATGTATCGCTCGTGAAATGGTACATTGTTCGTATGAGTGAACCATAGCCTTCAGAGTGTGGTATAGCTTTGAATGGTTGTGTTAATGCTTTCAGTAATTGCTCATTGTATTGATTGTTTGTCTTGATTGCTTATTTATCAGTTATATTGCTTAACTATCTTATTTGCATTGCACGACTTTCTTTCTCTCCAATTCGATATCTGTCTCGCCCTCACTAAGTATACGTGTTGTGTATACTCACTTCTCACCACCACATTTCAGGAAATGTCATGTTAGCTGGAAAGTTCGTGATTTCGTGAAAGTTTGTTGCCTGAAGAGTTGTCTTGCATGCCTATGTGGCTTGAGTGTCGAAGTTTGTAAAGATGTATGTTCATATGTTGTTTGTATTTATTGTCAAAAGAAATATAATTTAAATTTAGCTAACTAGCTGAGGTGAATTGATAAGCTAGTTTATGTAATCAGTTAGCATAGCTTAACTTCAATGCATGTTTGTAATGTCCAAAGGAAAAGAGTTAGAATGGCATGATAGTTTATTTTATGCAGTAGCTTAGTATGGTTTAACTGTCTAGTTCGAATGTACTTGTCAAAAATGAAAAGAGATAGGTTAGCTTTTAAATTGGAAATGTATGTATACTTGCTGAGTTTAAATTGTTAAGAACCGAGGCTCGGATGGCCTTGAGGTGGTGTTGAAGGTTTGGACATGGTATTAGTCCACTTATATGCTATCGCAGGTTTTACATTTCGCCTAGCAACATGGGAGACTCCGTCCGTTTTCCCTGAAAATTATGCCCGGGTTTGGTTGGGTTGTGATTAGTTCGATTGATAGAACTCCCGGTCTCGATAGGGATCGGGGTGTTACAATAAAAATGGACTGGCCTTTGTTAAAATTGGAAATTAGACAAAGAAACGTAAAGGGGCCATTTGACCAAGTGTTGACTGTGCTCGAATTGAGTTGGGGGTTTTGCTATTGAGGGTATAGAATCACTTTTGGCGCTGTTGTGGCGTTGATTGAGTGTCCGGTTGACATAGCTGTAGTTCAAATGCAGTAGGTGAACTTTCAGGCTTCGGTTGGGAAAGTGAAGTTTCGTGATATAGAAACGTGCCTTGTAGTACCTAAGTGAATGTAGTGAAATCGGTTTCCTAATCCTGTAGCTCATTTGCTCGTAATTGCCTATGAAAGTTAGAGATTAAATAATGTTATTTATCATTTTTCATGTTTGAACTGCTATTGCTTGTTTAATCGATGTTCTTGTTGTTAATAATGATAATCTTGCTTGAAATGTCAATTAATTGCTACTATTGATTTTAAGTGGTTGATATATTGAAAATTGATATTAATCTGTACTTTGGTGCTATCGCTCGTTTATTGCTTGTATCTCATATTGCATTGCATAAGTGTCAGGCGCATGAGTGATGGGCCACTCTGGCCAGTCTCGGGCTGCCAGGGTTGGCTGCTCTAGCTCCGTGTCCTATTCCCATTCTCGCTAGGGATGCCGCCCTGGGAGATTTGGGTTGTAGATGTGTCAGGGTACATCCGGAGTACACCCAGTGGAAGTTATAAGGTGGTTGCGCGCTTATTGTCATCGTTGTCAACATCAAGCTCGAGATTGATGTATCGCTCGTGAAATGGTACATTGCTCGTAAGAGTGAACCATAGCCTTCAAAGTGTGGTATAGCTTTGATGGGTTATGTTAATGTTTTCTTTAATTGTTTATTGTATTGTTGTTTATATTGATTGTTGTTCTTATCGGATATATTGCTTAACTATCTTATTTGCATTGCACGACTTTCTTTCTCTCCACCACGATATTTGTGTCGCCCTCACTGAGTATACGTGTTGTGTATACTCATTTCTTACCACCACATTTCAAGAAATATCATGTTAGCTGGAAAGTTCGTGGATATGTGATAGATCGTGCTTGAAGAGTTGCCTTGCGTGCTATGTGGCTTGAGTTGTCAAAGATGCAAAGATGTATATTTTCATGTAATGTATGTGTTTAGTGTTAAAAGGATTGTAATTTAAGTTTAACTAGATTATTGAAGTGATATGATAAGTTAGTTTATGTATTTAGTTAGTATAGTTTAACTTCAATGCATGTTTGTATTGTTTAAAGAAAGAGTTAGAATAGTCTGGGTACTTGGAAATGTATATATACTTGTTGTGTTTAATTGTCGAGAACCAAGGCTCGGATGGCCTTGAGGAATTTTGAATGGTTGGACACGGTGCTGGTCCACTTATATGTTGTCGTAGGTTTGCATTTTGCCTAGAAATAGGGAAGACTCCGTCCGTTTTCCCTAAATTTTATGCCCGGGTTTGGAATTGGGTTGCAATTATATTGATTAATAGAACTTCCGGTCTCGAGAGGGATCGGGGTGTTACAAGTGGTATCAAAGCTTGTTTAGCTCATAAGCCGGGACAGGGTCCTCAGTCTGGTGGGTAGTGACCCTTGAATGTGTGCTTGTTAGGTCTGTTTTGAAAGTGTGTGCCTGTATGTGAGATTGTGTGTCTTGAATTGAATGTGTGTATCTATGTGATATAGTTATGTATTATGTGCTAAATGTGTGCTAAGTGAAGTGAAGTGTCTAGTTGTGCATTGAATTGACCTATTGAATTGACCTCGTGAATCGAATCGACCTCGTGAATTGTTAGTTGCTTGTAATATGTGTAATTGAATGTCTTGGATTGAGTTGTGTTCTGATTGACTTGATTGACGTGCTTGAATGACTCTGATGATTAAACTGTTTTATAAATTCTTTTATAAACTTGCTTGCATAATAGTTTAAGGCATGTATGTGTAAATGTGATATCTTGGCATTCATACATGTCCCGTTGAAATGGTAAGAAAGACTTCTTCCACCCCTGAAGAGAAGTGGTTAGTAGCAGGCCCTCCAAGTTATGTGGATTGACGGCAATGAGCAGTATTTGACTAGCCTTTATTTGGGAGTTGGTGTTTGTCTTTGGAGCTCGGTTATTGGCGAATCTCTAAGGTCCTCCTATGTGCTTAACAATTGTGAAAGAGTAGCTTTCTTTTGGAGTTCTATTTGGTTGTTCTCTGGAGCATTCTTTGGTTTTCTTATTGAGTACTCTTTGGAACTTCTGTTGGCACTTCTTGGTAGACTTGGCTATTGGGGTTTCAATCGGACTTACTGCATGGTATAATCTATGGAATATGTGTCTTGGTCTTTATTGGTGTGTTACTGGCATTCCTTACTGGAAATTCTTCAATGGCATTTTATAGAATTCTTAGTGGTCATTTATCTAGTACTTACTTATTGGGCGAACCTTGCTACTTTCTTACTGGAGCATTGTTTCAGGTATTTCCTTTAGTGTTCCTCAGTAGGTTTGGTATTTGGAATTCCTATCATACTTATTGTATAGTACTACTTATGGTATTCTTTGGAATTCTTAGTAGGCATTCTACTAGTATTTTCTTGTTGGCACTATTGGAAATCTTACACTGGGAATCTTGTTCAAACTTATTATCTCCTATTGCTTACGCTATGCTGTGGAATACTTTGGGCTTTCTTGGTGGTAAGTTGTATAAAGTTCTCACTTGGCAAACAGTGAAGAGGCCTCGGAGTTTGGTTTTGTATATTGTGCACCAGCTCGGTATTTTTCCTTAGGGTTTTCGTCTAGCTGGGAAACTATATTTGTTATTCAACTTGATTGTCTTATTGGGCACATTATATTTTATTTGCTATTTTCGTTGACATTATTCTCAGCATTTGATAGCAGTACTCAGGATCTAATTGGTTATCCTATGGGGTTATTATTTGGAAGACTTCTCTAGAACTTTTGAAGTATATTTGACTGGGTTTTCTTAGTACTTTCCTTAGCACTCCTAACAGGGAATTATTCTATGAAATTCATGACCAGCGGGGTACTTCTTTGGACCTCTGGATGGAATCTTCATTTGAGCCTTCAGTTGGCTTCCTGCTTGGGCGTTCTCGGGCAATAATAGTTGAACTTCTACTGAAGATTTGTATGTGGGGTATTCTTTCGGTATTCTTCTTATCATTAATATGTGATGTTAATTTTATCTACAGTATCCCTGCTTCAGTCTTTAGTTGGTATTTTCTCGGCATTCTTGGTTGGGATTTCTATTGGGGTTTTCCTACGAGTATCTTAATTAGTGTTTTGCTCAGTAACCAATGAAGAGTGGTCATAGTTGGATCTCAGGTGATGTTGAGTCCTATTGGAAGAAGAATTGCGAGGACGCAATTGTTTTAAGGGGGGAATGATGTGATAACCCGAACCCGGCATGCATTTAATAACATTTGACTACATTTAATTAAGTGTTTAATTAGTTAAATCATCCATTCTTCACTATTTTGATATTTCTTTTAAAAATATTCAAATAATTTTTATATTGATTATTTAAAAGATTATTACCTATTTCTATTATTTATAGTAATTGGATTTATTTTCTTGTATTTAATTAAGTGTCACCTTAAATGTTAGTATTTAATTGCATTTGATTACGTGCTATATTAACTTATTCATTCGTATCTTAGCATTAATTTCATAATTCTTTAAAATATTCTAGAAATAGTTAAATTAATTATTTTTAAATGAATATTGATTATTTTGATTGTTTTGATTATTTTAATAATCGGTTTTATTTTCTTGCATTTAATTACTCGGTTTTCAATTAAATGAGAAAAATGGTTCAGAGTTCGGAGTGAATTTTAAACTATTCTACTATTCTACTTTTCAAAAATTATAGTTTTATATTATTGCTCATCAATTGATTAGTGATCGTTTATTGACCGTTCGATCGTAGCATTTTAAAAATGGGAGTTAGAGAAATATTTCTCGTATTTTGTGAATAGTGTTTTTAGTTTAACTTAGCTAGTTTTAGTCGATTTTCATTAAAATTGCATTGTTTTAACTTGAATTAGATTAAATGGCATCAAAATAAGCTAATTTGACCATTTTTAACTTGAATTGACCAAGCCTTTTTGCCTTTGACCTTTTTGCCCTTGGTTGTCATCTTTTAAACAAAAGAAAATAAAAAAAAAACAAGGCAAAAAAATCAGCCCATGGCTGAAACTCAAGGGAAAAAAAAGAAAAAAAGTGTTTTGCATTTTTGAGCCGAAATCTTGCATGGAATTGCTTGAGGATCGAGGCTATGGTTCTTGCGAGTCCTCTCCTTCAATCTCTGTGAGGGTTTTCACATTTTTGTGCATTTTTATTCGAATTTGATTTTTGATTCAATTTCTTAGATTTGATATTTATTGCGTTATAATGCCTGTTATTGCTTGAAATGACTTCCTTAGGGTTCGTAGAGCATTGCTTGTTAGCTATTTAGCAATTTTTAGGGCTTTTAACGCAAATTGAAATTGGGGAAGAACAATAAATAGTAAAACACTAGAATTTCAGATTTTGATCCGAATTGCGATTTCTTGATTTGGATAGGTGCCATTAATGCTAGAAAGATAAAATGTACAATAAAAATGGACTGGCCTTTGTTAAAATTGAAAATTAGACAAAGAAACGTAAAAGGGCCGTTTGACCAAGTGTTGACCGTGCTCGAATTGAGTTGGGGGTTTTGCTATTGAGGGCATGGAAGCACTTTTGGCATTGTTGTGGCGTTGATTGAGTGTCCGGTTGACATTGCTATAGTTCAAACGCAGTAGGTGGACTTTCGGGCTTCGGTTGGGAAAGTGAAGTTTCGTGATATAGAAACGTGCCTTGCAGTACCTAAGTGAATGTAGTGAAATCAGTTTCCTAATCCTGTAGCTTGTTTGCTCGTAATTGCCTATGAAAGTTAGAGATTAAATAATGTTATTTGTCATTTTTCGTGTTTGAACTGCTATTGCTTGTTTAATCGGTGTTCTTGTTGTTAATAATGATAATCTTGCTTGAAATGTCAATTAATTGCTACTATTGATTTTAAGTGCTTGATATATTGAAAATTGATATTAATTTGTACTTTGGTGCTATCGCTCGTTTATTGTTTGTATCTCGTATTGCATTGCATAAGTGTCAGGCGCGTGAGTGATGGGCCTCTCTGGGCAGTCTCGGGCTGCCAGGGTTGGTTGCTCTAGCTCCGTATCCTATTCCCATTCTCGCTAGGGGTGCCGCCCTAGGAGATTTGGGCTGTAGATGTGTTGGGGTACATCCGGAGTATACCCAGTGGAAGTTATAAGGTGGTTGCGTGCTTATTGTCATCGTTGTCAACATCAAGCTCGAGATTGATGTATCGCTCGTGAAATGGTACATTGCTCGTAAGAGTGAACCATAGCCTTCAAAGTGTGGTATAGCTTTGATGGGTTGTGTTAATGTTTTCTTTAATTGTTTATTGTATTGTTGTTTATATTGATTGTTGTTCTTATCGGATATATTGCTTAACTGTCTTATTTGCATTGCACGACTTTCTTTCTCTCCACCTCGATATATGTCTCGCCCTCACTGAGTATATGTGTTGTGTATACTCACTCCTCACCACCACATTTCAGGAAATATCATGTTAGTTGGAAAGTTCGTGGATATGTGATAGATTGTGCTTGAAGAGTTGCCTTGCGTGCTATGTGGCTTGAGTTGTCAAAGATGCAAAGATGTATATTTTCATGTAATGTATGTGTTTAGTGTTAAAAAGAATGTAATTTAAGTTTAACTAGATTATTGAAGTGGTATGATAAGTTAGTTTATGTATTTAGTTAGTATAGTTTAACTTCAATGCATGTTTGTATTGTTTAAAGAAAGAGTTAGAATAGTCTGGGTACTTGGAAATGTATATATACTTGTTGTGTTTAATTGTTGGGAACCAAGGATCGGATGACCTTGAGGAATTTTGAATGGTTGGACACGGTGCTGGTCTACTTATATGCTGTCGTAAGTTTGCATTTTGCCTAGAAATAGGGAAGACTCCCTCCGTTTCCCTAAATTTTATGCCCGGGTTTGGAATTGGGTTACGATTAGATTGATTAATAGAACATCCGATCTCGAGAGGGATCGTGTGATAACCCGAACCCGATATGCATTTAATGGCATTTAATTGCATTTAACTAAGTGGCATCTTAAATGTTGGCATTAAATTTGTGTTTATTTTTAGTTAAACATTTATTTGTAGGTTTATTTACATATTTCTTTTAGAAGTAATTGAAATAATACTTGAGTAAATTATTTTAAGGGAATATCAAATACTTTTCATATTATTGCTAATCGGTTTTATTTTTCTTGCAACTTAATGATTGGTTATCAATTAAATGAAAAATAGCTCCGAGCCGGAGTAAATTTTAAACTTTGATGCTTTCCAAAAATGATATATTTCTTAGATTCTTTGAGATTTAATTGTTATTCTTCTATTGACGCAAAGTGCATAGCATATCGAGAGAGATAGTTGGGAAATGAATTCGAGTCCTCAGCAAATAGTGAAACTAGTATTTTAGTGCCTTAAATTTTATAATTTAATTGTTGTTAGCTAGAATTGATATTTCCTTAGTTATTTTAGCCTAAAAATGCATAAAATAAGCTAGTTTGACCAACTTAAGTGAGCATTGACCAAGGCTTTGACCTTTTGACCTTGTGTCTTCTTTTAGTAGCCTAAAATAACACAAAAAAAAACAGAGCTGAAGAGAACATGAAAGGGCAGAAAAAATAAGGAGAGAAAAAAAAAAATTCAACATCAAATCTTCGATTATTCACGTGAGCTTGCACAGGGTGGTTTCCGAGGCATCGTACGAGGTTTTCCTAGCGTCTAGGAGCGTCTAAGGTGAGGGTTTCATCGTTATTTGTGCATTTGAAATATTTGTATCTAAACTTTGATTTTTGGATTTTATGCGTAGATCGTTAGTGTAATCGTTTTAAGGCTTAAAGAATGTTCCTTGTTGATTGTAGAACATGTATTTACAGCTTTTTAACATTTTCTGCGGTTGAATATTGAAATTGAAATATAAATTGTGTAATAAATAGAAAATTATGAATAGTAAACCCCCGTTTCGATGAAGTTACTCCGTTACGCGTTCTGTTGATGTAGGAAGGTGCTAGATATGCTAGAATGCCTAAATGTGTGGTTTAACTGGATTGTGTAATGGAAAAACGGGGAAAAACGGAGAAAAACGGCTTAGTGAAAGTCGGGGTCGTTTAGGTTGAGTTTGGCATTTTCTCGTTTTGCGTGTTGGCATTGTTTCGGGAGGCCATGGAAGCACTTTTGGTGCGATTATGGCATTGGTTGGGTGATTGGTTGGTATAGTTGTAGTTCAAACGAGCAAAGGGAAAAATCGGGACTTTGCGTGAATTCTAGGGTAAAATAGGGTTTCGAGGTCTTTAGACGTGCCTTATGGTGACCTAGGAGGATTGGTGAAGTCGGTTTCCAAAGCTCGTGGCTCGTTTGAAAGTAGTAGCGTTTGAAAGTTGGGGTCATTTTTGGGATTTTGTGTGTTTTCATAGTATAATGCTTACAGAATGTTTATAATGCTTATAGAATGTTTATAATGCTTATAGAATGTTTATATTGCTTATAGAATGCTTATAATGCCTATAGGATACTTGTTATTGCTTGATACGGTTAATTGGTTTTGTTCTTGTTACTTGTTTGATTGTAAATGCTTGTTAATGCTTATTACGCTTGTTAGAGTTGATTATTGGTTGAAATGTTTGTCAATTGTTGATAATTCTTGATATCTTGTTTATCGCTCGTTTATCGCCTTGTATAATCTTGCATTGCATAGCGTCAGCGCGTGAGTGATGGGCCTCTCTAGGTAGCCTCGGGTTGCTAGTGTTGGTTGCTCTAGCTCCGCAGCTATTCCCTCTTCTCGCTTGGGTTGCCTCCCAGGGAGATTTGGGTCGTAGAATTGATGGTTACTCCCGGGGTATTCCAAACTAGTGTTATAAGGTGGTTGCGCGCTTATTGTCATCGTTGTCAACATCAAGCTCGAGATTGATGTATCGCTCGTGAAATGGTACATTGCTCGTATGAGTGAACCATAGCCTTCAGAGTGTGGTATAGCTTTGAATGGTTGTGTTAATGCTTTCAGTAATTGCTTATTGTATTGATTGTTTGTCTTGATTGCTTATTTATCAGTTATATTGCTTAACTGCCTTATTTGCATTGTACGACTTTCTTTCTCTCCAATTCGATATCTGCCTCGCCCTCACTTAGTATTCGTGTTGTGTATACTCACTCCTCCCTACCATATTTCAGGAAATGTCATGTTAGTTGGAAAGTTCGTGATTTCGTGAAAGTTCGTGGCCTGAAGAGTTGTCTTGCGTGCCTATGTGGCTTGAGTGTCGAAGCTGTAAAGATAGATGTTTTCATATGTTGTAGGTATTTATTGCTAAAAGAAATGTAATTTAAATTTAGCTAAGTAGTTGAGGTGAATTGATAAGCTAGTTTATGTAATCAGTTAGCATAGCTTATCTTCAATGCATGTTTGTAATGTCCAAAGGAAAAGAGTTAGAATGGCATGATAGTTTATTTTATGCAGTAGCTTAGTATGGTTTAATTGTCAAGTTTGAATGTACTGGTCAAAAATGAAAATAGATAGGTTAGCTTTTAAATTGGAAATGTATGTGTACCTGCTGAGTTTAATTGTTGAAAACCGAGGCTCGGATGGCCTTGAGGAAGTTTTGTATGGTTGGACACGGCGTTGGTCCATTTGAATGCCATTACAGGTTTTACATTTTGCCTAGAAACAGGGGAGACTCCGTCCGTTTTTCCTAAAAATTATGCCCGGGTTTGGATTTGGGTTGTGATTAGATTGATTGATAGAACTCCCGGTCTCGAGAGGGATCGGGGTGCCACGGGTGGTATCAGAGCTTGTCTAGCTCATAAGCCGGGACAGGGTCCTCGGTCTGGTGGGTAGTGACCCTCGAATGTGTGATTGTTAAGTGTGTCTTGAAAGAGTGTACTTGTATGTGAGATTGTGTGTCTTGACTTGAATGTATGCACTTATGTGATATAGTTATGTGTTATGTGTTAAATGTTTCTCAAGAAAGGTGAAATGTCTAGTTGTCTATCGAATTGACTTATAGAATTGGCATCGTAAATCGAATCGACCTCGTGAATTGTTATTTGCTTGAAGTATTACTTATAATGTGTGTATAGAATGTCTTGAATTAGCTATGCCGTGATTTGGATTGATTATGTTGTGCTTGACTTGATTGTCGTGATTGAGTGACTTTGTTGAATAAACTGTTTTGTAAACTTGCTTGCATAATAGTTTAAGGCATGTGTATAACTGTGATATATTGGCATTCATACATGTCTTATCGAAATGGTAAGTAAGTCCTCTTCCTCCCCTGAAGAAAGTGGTTCACAGTTGGCCTTTCAAGGTGTATGGATTGGCAGGAAATGAATGGCATTTGTCTAGCCTTTATTTGGGAATTGGTGTTTGCTTTTGGAGCTCGGTTACTGGCAAATCTCTATGGTCCTCCTCTGTGCTTAACCGTTGTGGAAGAGTAGCTTTCTCTTGGGGTTTTATTTGGTTATTCTTTGGAGCATTCTTTGGTTTTCTTAATGGGTATTCTTTGGAGACTTCTGTTGGCATTTCTCGGTGGACTTGGCTATTGGGTTTGCAGTCGGACTTACTGCATGGTATTATCTATGGTATATGTGTCTCGATCTTTATTGGAGTGTTACTGGTATTCCTTATTAGAAATTCTTCAATGGCATTCTCTAGGATTCTTAGTGGTCATTTATTTAGTATTACTTATTGGGCAATTCTTAGTACTTTCTTACTGGCGAATTGTTCGGGTATTTTCTTTGGCATCCCTCAGTTGGTTTGGTAACTGGAATTCCTATCAGACTCATTATCTCATATTACTTACGGTATTCTTTGGAATTCTTATTGGGCATTCTACTAGTATTTTCCTTATTGGCATTTATTGGAAGATCCTACACTTGGAATTCTGATTGGACATATTAGCTTGTATTGTTTACGGCTTCTCCTTCGGCCTTTCCACTCAGGGGAAATCTATATTTGCTGTTTGACTAAGATGTTGCGGTAGGAACTTAGTGATTGGAAGATTTCATTTAGAGGTTGGCCTTTGGTATTCTTCTCTATATTCCTTTACAGAACTTTCAACTGGGTCTATTTATGGTAATCAGCACTGCATGAGGTGCATCTACTCTGGCTATCTCTTAACTTTCTTATTGGGTACTTGTTAGACTTCTATTGAAGATTCTTAAATAGGGTATTCCTTCGGTACTCTTCCTGCCATTAGTATGTGGTATTGATAACATCTACAGTATCTTTGCTTTAGTCTTTATTGGTATTATCTCGTCGCTCTTGGTTGGAATTTTATTCTTCTTCGATATCCGTGTCAACGGGATTCTTCAACCGATGAAGATTAGTCAGAATTGGATTTCAGATGATGCAGAGTTCTATTGGAAAAGGAATTGCGAGGACGCAATTGTTTTAAGGGGGGAAGGATGTGATAACCCGAACCCGGCATGCATTTAATGGCATTTAATTGCATTTAACGAAGTGACATCTTAAATGTTGGCATTGAATTTGTGTTTATTTTTAGTTAAACATTTATTTGTAGCTTTATTTACATATTTCTTTTAGAAGTAATTGAAATAATACTTAAGTTAATTATTTTAAGGGAATATCAACTACTTTTCATATTATTGCTAATCAGTTTTATTTTTCTTGCAACTTAATGATCGGTTTTCAATTAAATGAAAAGTAGCTCCGAGCCGGAGTAAATTTTAAACTTTGATGCTTTCCAAAAATGATATATTTCTTAGATTCTTTGAGATTTAATTGTTATTCTTCTAATGACGCAAAGTGCATAGCATATCGAGAGAGAAAGTTGGGAAATGAATTCGAGTCCTCAGCAAATAGTAAAACTAGTATTTTAGTGCCTTAAATTTTATAATTTAATTGTTGTTAGCTAGAATTGATATTTCCTTAGTTGTTTTAGCCTAAAAATGCATAAAATAAGCTAGTTTGACCAACTTAAGTGAGCATTGACCAAGGCTTTGACCTTTTGACCTTGTGTCTTCTTTTAATAGCATAAAATAACACAAAATAAAAAAAAACAGAGCTGAACAGAACATGAAAGGGCCGAAAAAATAAGGAGAGAAAAAAAAGAAAATTCAACATCAAATCTTCGATTCTTCGCCTGAGCTTGCACGGGGTGGTTTCCGAGGCATCGTACGAGGTTTTCCTAGCGTCTAGGAGCGTCTAAGGTGAGGGTCTCATCGTTATTTGCGTATTTGAAATATTTGTATCTAAACTTTGATGTTTGGGTTTTATGCGTAGATCATTAGTTTAATCGTTTTAAGGCTTAAAGAATGTTCCTTGTTGATTGTAGAACATGTATTTACAGCTTTTTAATATTTTCTGCGGTTGAATATTGAAATTGAAATATAAATTGTGTAATGAATAGTAAATTATGAATAGTAAACCCCCGTTTAGATGAAGTTGCTCTGTTACGCGTTCCATTGATGTAGGAAGGTGCTAGATATGCTAGAATGCCTAAATGTGTTGTTTAATTGGATTGTGTAATGGAAAAACGGAGAAAACGGCTTAGTGAAAGTCAGGGTCGTTTAGGTCGAGTTTGGCGTTTTCTCATTTTGCGTGTTGGCATTGTTTTGGGAGGCCATGGAAGCACTTTTGGTGCGATTATAGCATTGGTTGGGTGATTGGTTGGTATAGTTGTAGTTCAAACGAGCAAAGGGGGAAATCGGGACTTTGCGTGAATTCTAGGATAAAGTAGGGTTTCGGGATCTTTAGACGTGCCTTATGATGACCTAGGAGGATTGGTGAAGTCGGTTTCCAAAACTCGTGTCTCGTTTGAAAGTAGTAGCGTTTGAAAGTTGGGGTCATTTTTGGGATTTTGTGTGTTTTCATAGTATAATGCTTATAGAATGTTTATAATGCTTATAGAATGTTTATATTGCTTATAGAATGCTTATAATGCCTATAGGATACTTGTTATTGCTTGATAAGATTAATTGGTGTTGTTCTTGTTACTTGTTTAATTGTAAATGCTTGTTAATGCTTATTACGCTTGTTAGAGTTGATTATTGGTTGAAATGTTTGTCAATTGTTGATAATGCTTGATATCTTGTTTATCGCTCGTTTATCGCCTTGTATCGAGTCTTGTATTGCATAGTGTCAGTGCGTGGGTGATGGGCCTCTCTGGGTAGCCTCGGGTTGCTAGTGTTGGTTGCTCTAGCTCCGCAGCTATTCCCTCTTCTCGCTTGGGTTGCCTCCCAGGGAGATTTGGGTCATAGAATTGATGGTTACTCCCGGAGTATTCCAAACTGGTATTATAAGGTGGTTGCGCGCTTATTGGCATCGTTGTCAACATCAAGCTTGAGATTGATGTATCGCTCGTGAAATGGTACATTGCTCGTATGAGTGAACCATAGCCTTCAGAGTGTGGTATAGCTTTGAATGGTTGTGTTAATGCTTTCAGTAATTGCTTATTGTATTGATTGTTTGTCTTGATTGCTTATTTATCAGTTATATTGCTTAACTGCCTTATTTGCATTGCACGACTTTCTTTCTCTCCAATTCGATATCTGTCTCGCCCTCACTGAGTATACGTGTTGTGTATACTCACTCCTCACCACCACATTTCAGGAAATGTCATGTTAGCTGGAAAGTTCGTGATTTTGTGAAAGTTCGTTGCCTAAAGAGTTGTCTTGCGTGCCTATGTGGCTTGAGTGTCGAAGTTGTAAAGATATATGTTTTCATATGTTGTAGGTATTTATTGCTAAAAGAAATGTAATTTAAATTTAGCTAAGTAGTTGAGGTGAATTGATAAGCTAGTTTATGTAATCAGTTAGCATAGCTTATCTTCAATGCATGTTTGTAATGTCTAAAGGAAAAGAGTTAGAATGGCATGATAGTTTATTTTATGCAGTAGCTTAGTATGGTTTAATTGTCAAGTTTGAATGTACTGGTCAAAAATGAAAATAGATAGGTTAGCTTTTAAATTGGAAATGTATGTATACCTGCTAAGTTTAATTGTTGAAAACCGAGGCTCGGATGGCCTTGAGGAAGTTTTGTATGGTTGGACACGGCGTTGGTCCATTTGAATGCCATTACAGGTTTTACATTTTGCCTAGATATAGGGGAGACTCCGTCCATTTTCCCTGAAAATTTTGCCCGGGTTTGGATTTGGGTTGTGATTAGATTGATTGATAGAACTCTCGGTCTCGAAAGGGATCGGGATACCACAGATCGGGGTGTTACAATATCATTCCAATTGCCATTACAAAAGTAATTATTATTTTTGGCATTAAAAGATATTTGTGGCTGGTAATTATTCCAAAAAATACTATCAATTCGGCAACAAAACCACTCATACCTGGTAATGCAAGGGAAGCCATCGAAAAGCTACTAAGCATCGTGAATATTTTTGGCAGGGGGATAGTTATTCCGGCCATTTCGTCAAGATAAACAAGACGTATTCTATCATACATTGTTCCTACCAAGAAAAAAAGTGTAGCACCAATAAATCCATAAGAGATTATTTGTAAAAGGGCTCCATTCAGCCCTGTATCTGTTATAGAACCAATTCCTATAATTATGAAACCCATATGGGGTACAGAGGAATAGGCTTTTCTTTTTTTAAAATTGCGTTGGCCAAGAGATGTTGAATCCGCATAGATTATTTGCATGGTACCTACTATTACCAAGCAAGGAGAAAATATAGAATGGGCGTGAGGTAATAGTTCCATATTGATACGAACTAACCCATACACTCCCATTTTTAATAAGATTCCTGCTAGAAGCATACAAGTACTGTAATGTGTTTCTCCATGGGTATTTGGTAACCATGTATGTATGGGTATAATCAGCGATTTGACAGCAAAAGCAATAAAAAATCCAATATAGAATATTATTTCTAAAGCCACAGATATGACTAATTAACTGACGTTTCAAAATTTAATGTTGGCTCATTAGAACCATATAAACTGATACCTAGAACCCCCATTAAGAGAAAAACGGAACCTCTTGCTGTGTACAAAATAAATTTTGTAGCTGAGTACATACGTTTCTTTCCTCCCCACATGGATAGAAGTAAATAAACAGGAATTAATTATAACTCCCACATGATGAAAAAAAGTAAAAGGTCCCGAGAAGAAAATGATCCTATTTGACCGTTGTACATTGGTAACATCAGGAAATGGAATAATCAAGAATCCTGAGTAATTGGCCGAGCCGCTAAAGTAGCTAAAGTAATGATGAATCCCGTCAGTAAAATGGGTCCTATAGAAAGCCCATCTATTCCTAATCTCCAATGGAAATCAAAAAAATTGATCCATTTTAAATCCTCTACTAGTTGGATTAATGGATCGTCCGATTGGAAATGATAACAGAATGCGTAGGTGGTAGGGGATTGAACCCCCCCAGTGATTTCCCTCAACACGGTATTATGTGAAAGCACACAACATCATCCAGAAGCTTATAGCCCCTTACCTAGGTCCAAAATTTTCTTGTACGAGCTAGCCATCAACAGATGGACATCCTTTTACCGCAGTCTTCCCTTATTGGGCATAGCCTTTCCTCCGTTAGGCTCCTATAAGGGCGGGTATGAGAAGGGTCCCCCTCTCCCTTGTCAAAGCTTAGTTATCCGTGAATGGGAACTTGTTTTGCTTGTTGGCTGGTAGCTCCATGCTTGGTTAGCTCGAAAGCGAGTTTTGATTCTTTGATCGTCGAGAAATAAAGGTGTGATTACCTGACGTGAGGTTGACCCTCTTTCTGCCTTAGAAGAGGTATAGTTTAGGTCATGCACGAATGCAGAAAGGGGACAAGGAGAAGTGCTAGTCCACTAACAACTGAACCCTTCAAGCAAACTAGTAGTGAAGCCTTACCCAGATCGAGATGAGAAATAAAGGGCAATTCTCAAGCTAGACCCACACAAATGTTTAATCGAAAGCTCTGTCATCCTTCCTCATACCAGATTGAAAACAGGAACCTTGAGTCATCTATTGATTAAGGAACCGAACCTGTCACTTTGAACCATGTCTGTCAACGGTGAAAGATAGCCCTAAAGTGAAGGCCCCGAAGATAGGATTTCTCAACTATCGATCGACGTGACAATCATGCCTGCTTGACAAATCCTTTTTCAGTCTCCCAATAAACGAAAAAGGATTTGTTGGTGACACGAAAATTGTGCTCGACGCTCTTCTTCCTATTCCACTGTGCTAAGTGGTCTTTCCCTTGTTGGTTGGATGACTACTATGGACAAAGATGACGACTACTCTGTAACATCCCGATCCCTCACGAGATCGGAGGCTCTGTGAACCATGCTATTCTCAACCCAATCCCAAACCCGGGCACAGATTTTAGGGAAAATGGACAGAGTCTCCCCTGTACCGTGGACATTCTAGAAACCTGTGAATAGACAACAAAGTTACAAATCACACAAAATTCAACATCCACGACATTCACGGACTTCATCTGCCCAACATTTCCAGCTTCAAGGCCGACCGAGCCTTGAACAAGACATAGAAAACACACCTAAGTATGCATTTAACAATCCTTGAAACCTTATCTTTTTAATCCTTTTATCATACCACTCTAAATAAAGCATTAGAATTTCTTATAAACTAAAGTCAAATAACTATTAACTTTCATTAACACCAAGCAAACAGTATAAAGGAAAGTAACGATAAACCATTCCAATCTACTACCCTTCAAGCCATACGTTAACCTAGCTATTGCAATTCTTCAACAATTCCAAATATATACAAACCCATAGGCACAAAATAGAACATAACATATTACAAACAAAGTCTTCCATAGTTTAGCAGGCAAACACTCCAATCTCAAGAATAGCACACAGCAATCAAGGCAACTCCTCCAACTGCACCACCTGAAACATGTTTAGCAAGGTATGAGCAATCACAATTGCCCAGTGAGGGATAAAGTCTACCAAGGACGTGCAATGCAGCAGATAACACAATAAGCATTTAAAAAACTAATGGATAAATTTGAGGATGGCACTTGTACTTGGGTTGGGAGCTTTCCCTTCTCTATGGCTAATTCCTCGCTGGCCGATCGCCTTTCACCTGGTTCTATTAAGAAATAAATTTCCCTGCGTGAGCTTCTAATTCTGACAACAACTAAATCTAGGGCACTGCATAAGGGCATAAGCGAAGTCAAGGGATTTCCGTCTAACTAGTGGCTGAGAGTAAGCAAGCTACCTTCATTCAATAGATTTGTGGTTGAGTCAATAACATGCTCTGAGTCGGGAATCTTTACTCTTCTCTTTTACATTTCTGCTGCCTGTGTTCTTCTTCATGTCCATCCGTATCGCAAAGCTAGTCGACGCCAGTTGTAATGGTTGAAAATAGGGGGCCAACCTTCACCCCCTAATAAAACTTTTTTCGATAAAGCAAACGATTCATTCCGACAACTTCGTACCAGATTAACCCCCTTTCATTAGCCGATCTTACAAGATCGAGTGGGCGGCCTGGTTGGGAAGGGGTGATTAGCATAAAAAACCATTGCTGAGAGATAGATTCTACTATTTGGTCAGGACGAATGAGTGGCTGTGAAGCATGCTCCGGAGGAGATTGACCTTTCCCCGGGTAAGTCCAGTCAGAAAGGGGAAGGCTCGCTGTCTAGACTGCAGTTCAGGAGTTTGAACACCATCCCATTTCAACCAAAAATACAAGCCTATCAAAGATATCTAACCTTCCTTCCTTATGAGTGGAAATCCAATCCCGTTTTGTCTTTATTTTTTGCATAAAAAGCAGCCAGTCGGTTATATATATAAATCTATATATATATATATATATATATATATATATATATATATATATATATATATATATATATATATATTAATATTAAAACCCGGTGCATTTCTTCCGACCTTTTTTGAAAAGTGCATACTTTCTCCTCCAAAAATGACCTCTCCAGTCGGGGAAGGCATAAGATATTTACCTAAACCATTAGGTCCTTGAGTGGATCCCACGTCAGACCCAAGATGTTGATCTCTAACTAGAAAAATAAATGCTTGAGCTTGAGTGAGAAGGGCCTCCTCGCTTATTAACTTGAACCACTGACTTTTAAAATGAACCTAAAGGACAAAAGGAACTTAACTAAGGGCACATGACAAAGAACAAACAGCTTATCTCAACTATTTGACTTGAGTCCCAGTACTGAAAGACGTAACTTCAGGAGTTTGCCTGTAAGGCACCGAAAGCAGGGAGAGAGAGAGCTCTTACTACAGATTTCCCCTTCCTTATGGCAGGAGGTTTCAAACATCTTCTCAACTTTTCAAATCCAGTTCATCCCTCCGTTCATTTATTGACTGGAGTTGAGTTCTGGGCTTGTCGAGGTGGGTGGGCATAGTTTAACATAGCATTTGCCAGAAAAGACGGGAGAAGCAATGGATCCCCTGCTTTCACCTGCATAAAAAAGCTTCATGATGTTGAAGGAGAGCTTCGCAGGGTTGACGAAGGTATTCAGAGAGCCAAAGAGAAGATGTCTACCATCCAAACTCGTTTGAAAGTCTTAGAAAATCAGAAGAAAGTGATTAATAGGATGAAAAAGAGGAAAGGGCTTTGTTAAATTGACTAGCAGAAGAGCGTCGTCAAGCACAAATTAATGTGCTTAAGTCATTTTTTTGGTGAATCAGTTCATATCTTTTTTTTACAAATTGTGATAGGATGCGAACGGTCTTTTGAATGTGGTGACATGTGAATAACTTATACATTTGAGCCTGTGTGGAATAAAGGCGCATAACCGTCTTCATCAAACGAAGCTCCTTCATATGGGTTATCCAAATTCTGCCTTATTTCTCGCTTGAGCCTAGCCTTGTTTTGTTCTTCATCCTACACACCAGCAAAGAAGTTGTCGGGACTCAAGGATGTTCCTGTCAGAGTTGGGATTAATTGTTAGATGTCACCAGCAGGTACATCCAATCCTGACCTTGGTTCAATTTCCACACGGCTGACATCACCTTCAATAACATGTATCTTAAATTAGTCTAAGTCATTCAAAGATAACTCAGTTCATTCTAAGTCTCTATACGAAGATGAAAAGTAGAACGATTGACTCATACCACCTAACACTTCATCAAGAACATTTGTTATTGACGAAGGGATTGTCTTCTCTTCGAAGGAGGGTTCTGCTTCGTCTACAGTAGATGATCCTCCTACAACCTCTGTCTCCTTTCTTTTAAACGAGTCTTCGACTACCGGGTCTACTCCTATCAAAAAACAACATTATTATAAGATAATCTTTAAACAAATCATTTTTTTTTAAATTCAAAATTTCTCACTGTCGATCGCCTTCTCCTTTGCTGAGCTAGACCTGATTTGAATACCGATTTTATGACCTCTTCTCCTGGGACCTGCTTCATCAAATTCAACAATGGGAGCCCGAGAGGGTTAAGTAGAACCAGAGACATTAGGAGCATTGGAAGTTTCATTCCTAACAATCTCATGTTGATCTGTCGATCTTGGAAAGCCAATTGGAGTTTGACCCTCAGTTGTATTCCGAGCTGTCTCCCTCTCTTTTTCTTTGGCATTTACACCCCTTATTTGAGTAAGGCTAGAAAGTATCCTCCAACATAAAAAATTTCTTCCACCCTGGTCGAGAGACTACCTTCCTCTCCTTATCAGTCAACTTATTTCATACCTCTTCCTGTTCTTGACAAGCTAGTGACTCCACTGCTACCCACCCGGAGTCGACTATTGATCTGTCGCCCGAGCTCGTTGGCCTTTCGTCCTTGCCTGAGGTACATTGTTTTTATTTGTGACAACCATATGCTTTAATCTCAACATAGTGCTTTTCTTGCCATTGTTCATTCTTCTTTGAAGCCACAAAATGATAGTGAGGTCTTCGAGCCTCAGTGGCAGCAGGCCCATATCTGAGGAATTTCCAGTCTTGCAGAAGACGTCGTTCATTACTATATTAGATAGAGAGGGGTTCCAAACCTCTTACTGATGGAAAGACCACTATTGAGGGAAATTCAGACTCACTCTTGGTATTGATCTTAGAAGACTTTTGCCCCACTGGAAAAGGTTACTTTTGTACAGGCTCTGATTGCAGTTGCCACGACGAAAAAGTAGTATTCGTTCGTCTGAGATATAGGGCACTTTTTTCTAAATGGAAAAGTACATGAGGTCCATCAATTTCTTCACATCTAGTTAGTCAACTCAGGAAGGCCTTGTATGGACCAAAACAAGCAAACTATGGTTCGGCAAACTAGTGCAATCTAAAGAAGACATAGTCAAAACCTAATGGATCGAATCTATTCGTGGAATTAGAAGAGAGGATATATAATTAAATAAAGTCATTCGTAGCGGTGCCACACTATTTCAATCAAATACCGCTGGCAGATCCTGGTAATTCTTATCATCTAACTAGCACATCTCTCATTTGCACCTCTTCATATGTATGTGCTTTAGCCCTGAAACCATTACGTAATTTCTTATAGAAAGAGAAAAAAATATATTTGTATTGCTTATGTCCTTCTCTGGATTAAAGTGCATGAATCATGCTTCTGACCTAACCATTCTTTCTTTCACCAAAGATGTTGTTCCCCAAGTTCACCTTTTTCAGGAAAGTAGCTTGAGTGTTACGGGAATAAAGGAGAAGAAGGCGCCAAGATAAGATAAGAAAAGAAAGTGCCCCTATCTACCAAGATAAAGCTCGTTGCCAGGGTAGATCGAATGTTAACTAACTAGAAGCAATTATTAAACAAAAATGAGAGTACGAGATTTCGAATACGAATGTGTCAAAGTCAAAGAAGTGAATAAAAAATCTCTTTCATTCATTCTTTAAAATTAGAATTATGAAAGAAAGACTAAAAAAAAGGGGTTAAACCAAATATATCAAGCAAAGCCTGGTTATGCCCCTAATGAATAGAAAATCAAAAAAGATATTTGATTTGATTTGAAAGTGGCATTCTCCCTTAACTCGATCTGTAATTGAATTATGGAACTCTCTCCCAGAGCTGCGGAACTAACGACTCTATTAGAAAGTCGAATTAGCAACTTTTACACGAATTTTCAAGTGGATGAGATTGGTCGAGTGGTCTCAGTTGGAGATGGGATTGCATGTTTTTATGGATTGAACGAGATTCAAGTTGGGAAATGGTTGAATTTGCCAGCAGTGTAAAAGGAATAGCCTTGAATCTTGAGAATGAGAATGTAGGGATTGTTGTCTTTGGTAGTGATACTGCTATTAAAGAAGGAGATCTTGTCAAGCACACTGGATCCATTGTGGATGTTCCTGCGGGAAAGCCTATGCTATGGCATGTGGTCGATGCCTTGGGAATACCTATTGATGGAACAGGGGCTCTAAGCAATCACGAGCGAAGACGTGTCAAAGTGAAAGCCCTTGGGATTATTGAACGTAAATATGTGCACGAACCTATGCAAACAAGTTTAAAAGCTGTAGATAGCCTGGTTCCTATAGGTCGTGGTCAACGAGAACTTGTAATCGGGGACCGATTGGAAAAACTGCTATTGCTATCAATACCATATTAAACCAAAAGCAAATGAACTCAAGGGCCACCTCTGAGAGTGAGAGATTGTATTGTGTCAATGTAGCGATTGCACATAAACGCTCAACTGTGGCACAATTAGTTCAAATTCTTTCAGAAGCGAATGCTTTGGAATATTCTATTCTTGTAGCAGCCACCGCTTCGGATCCTGTTCCTTTGCAATTTTTTTACCCCATATTCTGGGTGTGCCATGGGGGAATATTTATGTGATAATAGAATACACGCATTAGTAATCTATAATGATCTTAGTAAACAGGCAGTGGCATATCAATAAATGTCATTATTGTTACGCCGACCACCAGGTCGTGAGGCTTTCCCAAGGGATGTTTTCTATTTACATTCCCGTCTCTTAGAAAGAGCGGCTAAACGATCGCACCGGACAGGCGCAGGTAGCTTGACCGCCTTACCCGTCATTGAAACACAAGCCGGAGATGTATCGGCCTATATTCCCACCAATGTGATCCCTATTACTGATGGACAAATCTGTTTAGAAACAGAGCTCTTTTATCGCATAATTAGACCTACTATTAACGTCGGCTTATCTGTCAGTCGCATCGGGTCTGCCGCTCAGTTAAAAGCTATAAAACAAGTCTGTGGTAGTTCAAAACTAGAATTGGCACAATATCGCGAAGTGGCCACCCTTGCTCAATTTGGCTCAGACCTTAATGCTACGACTCAGGCATTACTCAATAGAGATGCAAGGCTGACAGAAGTACTGAAACAACCCCAATATGCACCACTTCTAATTGAAAAACAAATTCTAGTTATTTATGCAACTGTCAATGGATTATGTGATCGAATGCCACCAGACAAAATTTCTCAATTTGAGATAGCCATTCTAAATAGTATAAAACCAGAATTACTACAATCCTTTTTAGAAAAAGGTGGCTTAACTAACGAAAGAAAGATGGAACTAGATGAATTCTTAAAAGAAAGTGTGAAAGCTTTTATTTAATACAAAGCAGGTAGACCGCCTTTGATTTTTTGTTGAAAGGAAATGAATAAAGTATCTTAGGCATACCACAAACAAATAATGGACTTACTAGTTCTTTTTCTATCTATCCTTAGAAGTAGGGTGAGTGTCCTACCTAATTCAATGCTATATAACCAAGTTAGTATCCTAGCGGAGCTCTTGAAGAGGGGAACATCCTAATGGATAGGGTATGAGCGCGTTATACATATCATATTATACCCCCCAACAAACCTATCAAATAAAAAGCAAAAAATAGCCTACTTCCTTTATCATATATATGATATGGGCGGGCCTTTTTAAGCAAAAGGTAATCCACTATAGGTTGTAGTCTTCTTGACATATCAAGTCAAGAGGGCGAGGCTCCTAGCAATGGAGGGAAATAAGAGTGGTGAGGAGGGCCTCTTCCACCAGATTACTTTATTGACTTTCATTCATTCGAAAACTATACAAAAACTGGTTTATCAAAAGGGGTCAAGAACTACATAGATCTAATACTTTCTTCCTTGGTTTAGGAGGTAGGTTATGTAGGCAACAACTGTTCTTAGGTTGTTCGATCAAAAATGCCAAATTCATCGTTGTCAGAGCACTTATCTAATCTGGCTCTCTAATGTTGTACCGTTTCCCAAGAAAGATGGCCAGGTAAGAGTTGGAACCCTATGGACTAATAGGATGAGAAGTAGTCGGGAATCTCCAGAAATTGGCTTTAGGTACTGTTTTGCTTATCTATAAGGGTTTTAGTAATATATGAGCGGAAAGCTTGACATAGACAACCTATTACCAACCTCGATGCATAGTAGATAGAGTAGAGTCAACTGACTTGAACCATGAAAGATGGACAAGCCGATTAGATAGACCTGATGTCAACTTGGATAAGGTTAGAGTTTCGCTGACACCCTTCACTTCTTTAGTACTGGTAGGATTGGTATACCAGCTCCACTTATACAAGTCAATCGAGTTCTAGTCGAGATAGAAAGTACTGGCTCACCAGCAATCATAACACTGAATAGGTTTCCCATAACCCGTACATAAATCGGTGCAGGGATCAGGGTTCCAAGTCAGTTCTCATTGTGTAAGCGAGTATCTTGCTTTATCTTTCCAGTAACGTTTTTCCCTTTACATTTCTTTCCCCACTTTGTAAATAGCAGGAAAATTTTTATTTGTCTAGCTTACCTATGTTCACTTCTTTTTTGAAATAGAGGCAGAGGAAAAGCTGAACCCGACTTTCAAAGTTGCTAGCACTATCTCTCATTCGTTCCAAGGGAATCTTGTCCATCAATCTGAAGATAGAAGCATAGCACACCAAGCTAATCTCACTAGTTTTTTAGCATTCTTTTCTTTCTTGCTTTCCTGGTTCACATTTTACAGACTCGAGTCAGGTCAGGCTTAACCTTATTCCCGTCAGTTCCGTCACTTTCTTTTCTTTCAATGGCATCCACTTTCAATTAATTAAGAAAGGGATTGATAGGGATTCATTGACATCTGATATTCATTTTGAAACCTATGGCAGATCCTCCTCAGTCCTCGAGACATTCTGTCACGCCCCGACCCGACCCCGCAAAAAGCCAAGCCCGGACCCGACACAAGGACGGAGTCTCCTCTGTACCGCGGATGATCCGAAAATCCTAAAATCAACATAATATTCGCGAAAGCCATAAAACAATTAAAACAAGCCGACTTTCTTTGAAACATACATTTCTTATTAACCAACTTTGCAACCCAAAAATGATATGCATACTACACAAGTATTTATGCCACTAATCAATTCCATTAGTATGCATTTCCTTACTAGTCACAAGAGTATAAGTTTACAACTTTACATTCTTTCAACTTATACAACATAAGACCGTAGAGGCCTCAAACTAGAAAATACATACAAGGCTACAAGCCTCAAAATTAAGCAACATCCAAGCAATATACATATCAAGCAAGGCTCGCACAAAATCTGGTAACCAACCACCAGCAAAGCAAAGAAGTGCTATCACGGGAACACCTCCACCTGTTCCTCCTCCTCAATTACCTCAAGAGGGTCTGCTTCAACTACTCCTGTAAAAATATAGTATAAAGAGGAATGAGCAAAAACTATTGCTCAGCGAGGGCAATTGGTCTCAAGGACGGAGATGAGAGGAGTATGCAATGCAATTAGTAAAGCAATACATACAAATATCATATAGAGATACAATAAGCCATCAATAAAACAAGGCAAGTATTTAAAACTGTAAACACTCATTCAAAGGATACGATACTCTTTTCACGAGCAACTTTCAAACACGAATTCGATGACGACACGCCTGCCCAAACCACCTTATAACACCAGTTTGGAATACCCCGGAAGTATCCATCAATCTACGACCCAAATCTCCCTGGGAGGCAACCCAAGTGAGAAGAGGGAATAGCAGCGGAGCTAGAGCAACCAACACTGGCAACCCGAGGCTACCCAGAGAGGCCTATCACTCACGCGCGAGACACTATGCAATGCAAGACTCGATACAAGGCGATAAACGAGCAATAAAGACACACGTGGGAGAATAACAAAGTAGGTTACTCTCGCACGCAATAGCAACAGTTGATAAGCATTTCAATCAAAATCAATTCAAACAAGTATATCAAGCAACCCTAAGCATTCTATAGGCATATTATCAAGAAAACAAACAAAATCACCAATCGGCCCCAACTATCAAAACACTACCATTTCCAAACGAGCCACGAGTTCTGGAAACTGACTTCGCCAATCCTCCTAGGTTACCATAAGGCACGTCTAAAGACCCCGAAACCCTACTTAACCCTAGAATTCACGCAAAGTCCCGATTTCCCCCTTTGCTCGTTTGAACTACAACTATATCAACCAAACACCCAACCAACACCATAATCGCACCAAAAGTGGTTCCATGGTCTCCCGAAACAATGCCAACACGCAAAACTAGAAAATGCTAAAGTCGACCTAAACGACCCCAACTTTCACCAAAGCTTAATTCCCGTTTTTTCCATTACGCAACTCAACCAAACCATGCATTTAGACATCCTAGCACACCTAGCACATTCCTACATCAACGGACAGCATAACGGAGCAACTTTATCATTTCAAGGGTTTACTATTCACAAAACACTATTCAACAACTAATTTAAATTGCAATCTCAACATTTAACCGCAAAAAATGTTAAAAAGCTATAAATACACGTTCTACAATTGCCAAGGAACATTCTAGAAGCATCAAAATGCTTTAAACAACAATCTACGGATAAAATCTAAAAATCACAAAGTTGATACACTTGACATTTAAATGCGCAAATAACATGCTTCCCTCACCTTAGGCACTCCTAGTCGCTAGGAAAACAACGCTGGTCACCTCGAAAACCACCCCGCACGAGCTCACGCGAAGATTGAACGATTGGAAGTTGAAAGGTTTTTTTTTTCCTCTTGAAGCTCACGGCCTGCACAAGCTATTTTTCAGCTTTGTTTTTTTTTTATTTTGCTTTGTTTTAGCTTATTAAGTGATGACTTGGTCAAATGGTCAAAGCACTAGGTCAAATGACTTAAAATTTGGTCAATTAGACTATTTTTGTGCACTTTAAAGCCATTTTAACTAAGGAAAGATTAATTATAGCTAGCAACAATTAAAATATACAATTTAAGTCATCTAAATACTAGTTTCACCATTTGCTGAGGACTAGAAACCGTTCTCTAGCTATCGCTCCCTAAATGCAATGCACGTTGCGACAGCAAGAAAGTAACAATTAATTCTCAAAGAATTTAAGGAAATATAATTTCCAAAATAATAAACAAGAAATTTCACATTCCAGGCTCGGGTATTACACATTCTATTCCAACTCCAAACCTTACAGTTGAAGAAGTGAATGACGATTCTCCTGAACAAACTAGTGACAGCTCCTAAACTACGGACCTAGATCCAGTTCCAACCGATCTAGTTCTTTTGGCCGGGCCAACCATTGATCTATTCGACCATGTTCCCACAGTCTTTCCTTAAGATATGCCAGCTTCTGGTGTGGTGGTTAGAACCTTATGAAGGACCAAGCAACATAACGTTATAGGGTAGTTCCAAAGGAAATGACTGATGGTGTAGCCAAGGTTAATAAGGAATATGAGATGCTAATCTTGTCTTACGATTCTTCGTAATCCCCTTTCTACCGATTCCCATATAGCCAAAGGAGGGATGTGGGTGTGGAAGGGACCTATCTGCCTCGTCCCTCACGTCGCGTAATCGAGGTGGCTAAAGGTTTAAAGGGACCTCCTACGTTAGGAAAAGGAATAGAACTCCGAAGCTTTGGTAGCGTTGGAAGCTTTGGGAACTGGACCTCCTCATCAAAAGGAACATATTTCCGTATCCACTGGGCAAGGGCCTACGACATAAGGCTCCTCCTACGAACCTATTGATCTATTGACCTCCGTAAGATATAGACCTATTCACCTATTGACCTCTGAACCTAAGGAATAGAGTTCCGAATAGGGAAGCCTACTCCTCGGGCTGTTCGGTACTTTATATGCTTGCCGCAGATAAAGACTACTTTAACTATTCAAGATTGCTTTACAGCAGGTGCGTGTTCCAGATGAAGGCGTACAATAGGAAGGTGCTTTGATGCTTGCCTCACTCCGATCTATGAATACCGGGTGATTTCACTCCTTATAAAGTAAAGTCTCCCTCCCTAACTACTATAACTATAGGACTAAAGATTATGGTCATAGGTCAACCAGTATGGAGTTGTGCCTGTGCCATCACTAAGGGTGGCCTTCCAACATCAATTGACCCCGCCTGAGTTTACTGAAGCTATGTTAGTTGAATTGGACGATCTAGAAGAGGAAGGGCTGAAATGGCGCAGCCAAATGAGTCCATTTAGAAGGACTGAACACTAACTCCACCAAACTCAATTCAGCGCACACCCTCACATGCTTTTCGCTTTAGTGCTTGGTCCTTTAACTCGGAATGAGAGCGTGAATCCCAGAACTGATTGTTACGACGAGCAGTGTTAGAGGCAGACTAATTAAGCTATTCGAAACTTTACAGAGGTAGCGTGAATTTCATTCTTGGCCGGCCTACATTTTATTGACTTCTTCACATCCCCAGACTCTGACTAACGCCACCTCCGGGTAGTGACGGGAGAGAAGAGATGACAAACGTCATTTCCTTAGATCAATCGTCCCTGCAGCCTTCTCATCCATCATAGTACATACACTCCAGAAGGATGCATTGATTAAATATAAATTAGAAAAGACCTAAAGCAGAAGGCATGTTCAACCAACTCTGTTAAGGATTGTTATAACTAGTCTCATTCTTCAACCAATTCAAAGCATGCATGAAATTCCGTTATTCTGTTATTGTCCCTTTCGCGACTCACAAAGACAAAACTTTAACTGCACTATCGCTATTTCCATCACCCAGTAGCGTAATCATCAAGCTGAGCAAAATTAGATAGGCAAATAGAGCGCTTCTACCCTAGTGGGAAAGCTAAGCAGGCAAGCAAGACAAACTTAAAATAAAAGTCCCCGACAATAACTAGTATGGTCGGTCATTTGACCTTCATGTGCGATGCAATGGAGCGGGCGTAGAAAAATGATTGGAACATGCAAGTCTCACCTCAGACAGGTTCAAAAAAGGAAATGGTGGGGATGATAGCTATGACGAATGAATTGAATGTAAGACGCTTTCCAAGATTCCACTTTCTGATCTTTGTCTGCTCATGTCCTCTCTGAATGAACTTCATGAAAGAAAGAAGGAACTCTTGAATTGAATTCAGGACTGGTGGTGGGAATGCCACCCTTGTATTAATTGATCTCCTTCAATCTTCCCCTTTTTGGGCAAAATCAAAATCTTTTCTGTAAAGGCTTGGATTCAGGTTACCGTCCGGTCAGACGAAGGCTCCCTCACGAATATCCGAACAAAGCTGCTCAGCCATCCAAACATTGACAGTCTCCAAGCTAAGAATGTGGTATGAGCCATAGGGCAAGGGGTGCTTTCAGCCAGCTTAAGACTTTAGATTTTGAAGAGAAAGAACAACCTTAGAAATGGTTTCCCGATTCGTATGTGTGAATTTATTAGATGCCTAAGTGTCCACTGCTTTATTAGTTGGATATACCAGTTCAAAACAATAGGAGCTGTTGGTTCAGAAGAAAAAAGATATGTTAGTTTGGCAGATGCAAGTTCGAATTGAAAGAGAGAAAAAGCAACCCTGGGCTCAGCTTTAGCTGATTATTATCATTGCTTCATATGCTCCTCTTGATTCTTGTTGGGAATATACCAGCTAGGAGAAAAGTAGACTTTATCTACGTTTTTCCAAAAAGGTCTAGTAGTTCAGTAAAACAATGAATCTGTCAATCAAGCTAGAACATTGTGCCATAGGAGCAGGATCACCTTGCCATATGAGCTGGAATACCTTTCCATATGACCAGGTACGCCGTGCCATTAGGATCCATATAAGCAGGTACGCCGTTCCATAAGGATGTTGGAAAATCCCTAGTATTTACTTTACAAAAAATAGAAAAGGAAGGCTAAAACATGGATAAAATATCATTACGTAACGCCCTATTTGAAATAGTGGAAACAGTGACTTCCTCAACAGTAGCTGGTAAGGCTAAAGTAGAGGCGGTTGGCTATAATTGCTTACATGGGGAACTCCAGTTAACAGAGCTAGTATGAAGAAGAGCCTATAAGACCACTGACATCGTACGAGACAATGCCAGTACGTAGAGGGGTTAAGCCACAACAGCGGACAGGAATTGTTGGGATCATGCCCATTACAGAAGCGTGAAGTGATAACAGAAAGCGGAGAGTCCCATATCTAGTCCATCTGAACTCGGTGATTAGACATAGAGATTACTCTTTTTGTGGCCCAGTAGGTTAGACTCTTGTTTCTTATATGAAAATAAGGCATTATGGAAGAAGGAATAATCCGCGGGCGGCAGGAGTCAGCGAGACATAGCAAGTAACTCATCACATAAATGATTGTCCTGACATACGAATCATATGTGCCCAGAGCTCATGGTCCATCAGAGGTAAAAACGCCATTGAAAGAACGAGTGGCTAGTTCGTTTGAGTTACTTCAGGAACTCAATTTCCTAGCTCAAAATGAGAGTCTAACATCCTTCTTGTCGTCCAACCCAAATGTGGTTAGTGGATCCCTTTAATTTAAATGGAGTTATCATGCTTGTGAAAGATAGCTATTCTTCGAATCGAAAAAAAAAATGTATGAATAGAGGCCTTGCCTTACGAGTAAACAACTTTACCTAACAAGGCCTAAGAGAGACCCTATTTGTTGTTGTGCAATTTACTAGTTTAAGGAAACAAAATTGATTATTACTAATGATAAATAGTAATTGGTAGGCCCTTACCCTATTTCTTTTTTGGGTTTGGTAGCAAGGAAAGCGGGAGCAGGGCGTAGGGATAAAATCGTTTGGTTGGTAAGAACCATGTCGAAGAAGTTCGACCTTGGAAAAAAGCCATTAGGAATAGAAAAGCCTAGTTCTTCCAAGCCAGGCCAGAGAAAGCCTAAGCCAAAATGGTAAAGAGTAGGAGACGGGTATACCGCTCAAAGTCCCGCTCAGTCACTTCCGGGGTGAAGGCTAAAACACCACTTCTCAATCGAAGGAAGAGAACGAGACGTATCTTACTAATGATCTTTTTTTGTAGCATCCACGAATCTTAATTAAAAACACCAGGAAATGAAATTGCACCCATTAAATAAAAGAAGACCGCTCGCCAACTACTATGATTAAAAGAACTACCATTGAACCGGCTTTCCTCTTGTTATACCTAATCTATTCAAAGCAAGCAATCAATCCCATCCTTTTTCCCTTATTTTACTAGAATTTCCATCAAGCCTCGCGCATCGGCTCTTCTCCCGCTGGAACCTCATTTACTTCAAGTCATTGTTTTGAGATCGTTAAAGACAAGCAAGAGATCGAGCATTCACATAGAAAAAGGGTGAACAAATTAAAGTTCGTTCGTGCCGATCCGGGTCAAGCCCTTAGATTTTGATTTGAGATCCCCAGTTACGGGTAAACCTAATCATTTATATTCTATTTTAGTAGATCCCAGGGAAAAGTCCTTCTAATGTCTCTTGTTGGAATGATCAATCTAATTTTCAATGAAAAAAGGGTCCTTGTTCTTTCGCATGTAGAAAGGAGAAGAGTGAAAGAGATTACCTAGCTCACATTTCTGGCTGGGGAAAGAATGAAAAGCTATTGCTTTGCAATCATGCTTCCTCCTTAAAAAGCCGCAAACCTCTTGGAAAGTCTCATTTGCAGTAAAGGATCCATTTTTTATGGAGCTAATTGCTTCATATATGGAAATTACTGTTGTAACTGAGTCCGGAGAGAATGTTTTGCCAAACAAAGGACTGCCACCTGTAGCTGCCCCGATTTTCTTAAATTTCTACTTTGATGACCAAGATCGGGCTTTCAATGTGATTTCTTTCCATTTCCAAAAGGAGCTAGATACGGCGAAGAAGGACTTCTTCCCTTCCTTTCCCAAAAATAAAATAGAAGAAGTGTACTATTCAACAAATCACATAGCTAATGACAGAACTGGATCTCTTATATAGAGTCATAGAAGTAGAGACGGGAGGTCCTGCCATAGATTACGTAGGTGGCTTGAAGACCTCTTACTTTTCATTTTAAAGAGAGGGGATATCAAAGTCTTGCATAAAGAGTGGCTTCCGCTAATCGATATACATCTCAATCAGTTAAGAAAAGACTAATCACATTATCAATCGGCCATTGATAAGAAATCGATTCCAAAGCACAATGCTAGCTGAAAAAGGGCCTTCGCTTTTCTTTTCATTAATTAAAGCTGACAGTTATATTATATGGCCTTTTTGATTTCATCCGTATGAACATAGTTTAAGAATGAGAAAAAACCTTCTTTCTTCAATCTCGTACAAAGGTAGACTGAACATCAACAGAATCTCGACAGTCAAGGCAACAAAATAAGTAGAATCAAGGTGAAACTGGGCTAGCCTTCATCCTAGCTACCCTCTCTCTTATTATACGATACCACTAGGAATTGGATGCTTCCTCAGAAGCTGTTCCTTCTCTAACAACCTCTTCTTTCCATTGTGCAAGAAGTTTATTTCCTTACTAATCTAAGCTTTTAGTGTCCTATCCAAACCTCCCTAACAACCTATGAATATGGAATCTCGTTCGTATTCTTCCTTAAAGCCATATTTGCCTTTATCTGATTTCAACCTATTGATCTTTACTATGCATGGATATCTTTACTAATGATTCAACCTCCTCCCAGAACAGCAACTGAAAGAGTTAACTTCCCCAGCGAACTCCTTCACACCACTGGCATTAAAGATGAGCTGTGCCAAAAAGAAAATAACATATATTATTGTATTGCTTACGCAAAGATCAGAATCATACCTCTAGCAGGCATTGTCTTCTGTTACCTAAACCGCTGTCATTTCTACTTTACTGAAATAGAGACTTTCATTGATACTTCAACTATTGACCTGGCTAGCACTAACGCTTTGCAAGGTAATTGGAGATTGGTCCTCTTGAAATCACTAGTGTTGAGAAGGGTTTGCTAATCATGGTACAAATTATCTGTTTAGGTAGGTATACTACCGAAGCAATTATGTCGACAATAGCTGAAATAGCAGAGGTAATTGCCGACACTCTCTATCTATAGGATAAGCAGCTAGATCGATTCCTAACAAGAGAATTACTTTGTGTAACAGTAAAACATTGAATTGGACCGCTTCGCCCCTTGGCTTGGCTGATCTTCCTTGCCCATTTCTATTCCAAAATCTAGACAGATCACTAGGAGGAGCCGGATCCCCATCTCTAGAACAGAAGAAAGCGATCCAATGCCAAAGCTAAATTGTTCCTGATCTTAGGCCCAGTCAAAAGAAAATTGCTTATTCAAAAGAGTAGAGTTCGGGGTATTGACTCATAAGTAATTTACATGAAAGTAATGGAATAGGCAACAAATTGCCTCACTCCTCGCCTACTGATCTTCCTCCAAGAGATTCAATGGGACTTGGTCTCGATGTCAACTAAAGAATTTACTGAGTTTGGTATTCCTTTATGAAGTGCTAATGCAATTGATTTCTTCACATCTTCGGTTGCCAGTTCAATCGGACTTTTTTCAAGTCTTGCCTTACTAAAAAAGGTATTCCCATATCGAGTGAATGACAAGATTGAGATAAGTTGGCCTTCTCTTCATCTATCTGAATCCTGAATCTATCAATAGAAGGACGACGATACTCGAAGACTTTCCACTTTCTGCCAAAGAGGGAACCTTCCCATAACTCGCAAACGTGATAAAAGCCTTTTTTTCTGCACATTCACTCTCCTTCTTGAAATGGGGCCCAACCCTATAATCTAATCGTTGAGGTTTTGCTTCGTCTTTCTCCTTAGTGACGGACCTCGACTCACTACATGAAGGATTAGACCAAGGCAAAGAACTTCAACTGAATGCATATATCACATAGAAGATAAGACTGCATTGGAAGCTTGATGAGCGAGTCAATCAGTTCAGGCAGGTTCAGCTAGTTCCAAGCCAATCTCTAAAGTTAGAAGTTCAGATTGAGCAATTTCATTTTATGGAGCTCCAAGCTTTTTTCTTCGTTAGTAGCTATAATCCAAGCCGAGCCTAGCTTCTCTTTCTTGTTGGAATTGTCTCGAATCGAGAGTTCTATCTTCAAAGAGATAGAAAGACCGGGGCATGCATTAGATGCTTCAACATTCACTTCATTCGGTCTAAATATTTAGGCTTCCTGCTTCAATAGAAATTCAACATTTCTGACTTAACTTAACCAAGATTCAGCTCGAGTAAAGGAAGGTTGAGCTAGTCTTTGTCTAGTCAATCAAGTAGCTTTCCTTCGATTCCTTCTGACTGATCAAATCTATCCTAAATGACTACCGCAATGTCCACGTCCACCCGTGCCCAGATCTAAGCTTTCGTGATAGGTGATCGAACCCTAATTCCTCAACCCTTGTTTTGATAAAGTAAACCGCTTCATCCCTTAGTTTATCACCGAATGGTGAACTATTTATAATTTCAAGGAGGTTGGGTTCCGTAATAATCAAATGGAAGAGTCTGTCTTGTAATACCATTTCTACCTCAAGTATTTCGAGCTCAAAAAGCTCGCGCGATAAGGTCGTTGAGTAATGATTAACATTGACACACGAGTCTAGATTTTCTCAAACCAGACCCGCTTATTCACCAGGGTTGAGTTACGGTGGCAACCCCTCCACCAATTGCTCCTCAAGTGAACATATACGATCAAAGAGATTCGTCTCGATCGCAGCGTTTCCTGCCCTTTCATTCAAGAGCTCTTGCCTCGGGGATAGAGGCTCGGAATTAAGTAAGTCTGCTATGACATTCAAATCAAACAACTGCCAGTAAGTGGAATTGGCCATCGAGTTTGAATCGAGTGAGCCTTCAGCAAAACAAAGCAAAGATTCGGTCGAACACAATGAAAAAAAAAAAGGATGCTTCCGAAATAAAAAAAAAAGACACGCTGAAACAAAAAAGGGGTTTGCTCAAGAGAAGCCATACTTTTAAGCGAAAGTTCCTAAAAGTTTTTCCATTGATACATTCATAGAGAGATCCAATCATCAAAATCAATAAAGAAGCCATCATGGACCAAGATCCAAACAGATCAATCTTGTTGAGAGGTACTGGCCAAGGAAAGGAAAAGGTTACTTCCGAATCAGGAATAATAAATAAAATTGAAACAAGATAAAATCTTATATCAAAATGACTTTTGGCATCACCGGAAGGATCGAAACCACATTCGTAGGCCAACAATTTTTTTGGATAAGTCGAACTATTGAAAGTAAATGGAAAAGGAACATCGAGTGGGACCAAAGAAACTTGCGGACTGATCACTAAATGAATACAAATAGGTGTATAAATTCTAACGTCACCATAGACCACTTTGTTCTTTCACTCCTTGCTCGCGGAGCGGCATACCAAAAAAAAGGAATCCAGAACCAGTAGCTCCTCTCAACCAACAACGGAGAGTTTCCTAGTCTAATCTAGGAAGAGCTCATTTCCTTATCGGGGCTATCCCCCTTTTTTGGGGACTCAAGCCGGCTCTCTTTGAGAAGAAGTGGAGTAAGAGCGAGCCCCTTGACCCATCCATATTTGAATTGGTGGAGCACCTTGTGAGACCCCATATTTTGCTTTATCTCGATTTATGTGCTTTACCTCGTTTTGCATGAATTGACCTGTTTATGTGGTATATGACTTAGAATGCGCTAAATATGTGATTAATACTCCTAATACATACTAAATGTGCATTCATGAAATTTTCATAAAAAACGGAATTAGAAATTTTATCGTCGGTTTTGGTGAATAGTATTTTTGAACACCTGTCTACTAAAATTTTTACAAGGATGTTTTAAACATTTTAAAACCTAGTCCTCGGGTATTAATAGAACAGTGTTTGATTAAAATGAATTTGGAATTGGTTTTAGAATTTTAAAAATTTTTACACTTTCTTTTGCAAGAAAACGAGTTTTAAGCCGATTCGGGTGAAACTATTTTAATGTAACATTCTTTGTCACCTAAAATATAATGTCTAGAATTAATTTAAGTGTTAATTTAATAGTTGAACAAGAAATACTCAAGAAATGAATTAAAAGACTAGAAAAACAATTAAAGGACTAAAAACTAACTTTGACTTTCTTTTATTTTATTTGACCAAGCCTTATATGCATAATATAGCATCAACACACACAAAACAAACTCAAAAGACACACACATGGCTGATAGCCATAGAGAGAAAAACCAAAGCTTTTCGTCAAGTTTTCAAAGCAATTTTTCATAGAAAAACCTAGTTTTTTTTCGTAGAATTTCGTGCCGAGTTGGATTACGCTTGTTGGGCACGTATTGCATGCAAATCTAGGCTTATATTGCATCAAAGGTGAGAGAAAAATTCTAGATCTCAAAAGTCATTTTTTATGTTTTTGCTCATAATTGGATTTTGAACCGTTAGAATATTAATTTGAAGTTATATTATTGCTCAGTGCATGCTAAGGATCGTTTATGTGTATTACTACGAGATTTGAACCATTGTAGTGAAATTATTTATTTTCGGGTATTAAAAGTTGATTAATTAGCCATTTGAGGATTATCTTGAGTTGTTGTGGTTGGAATCGATTGCCGTCGATTTCTAAAAGTTTGTTAATTACGTGGTAACGCCGTTATAATGCCGAATTTTTGATTGCGATGCTTGGGTGAAAATCCAGAAATTTTAGCCTAGGTGCATTGAGGTTTTAGGGATGTTGGGCTTGATTTAGATATGTCTTGGTTGGTTTCCGAGAGAGCTAATGTAGTTGATTGAATGGGTGAGTGTTAGAAACTAATTTGGAGTTGTTTGGATTAGTAGAATGTAAGATATGATTATTTGAAGTTTATGTTGTCTTTCTTTAAATTGTTGAATTGAGCCTTTAGATGATTGGGTAGTGTTTGAGTGATTGAATTGTGAGTTGTTGATGGTTAGACTAAGTTAGATTACGTGTTTAATGCATGTTAAGATGGATGGCCTACATTGTCATCTAACTTAGTTGTTTGTTGTTTAATTGATTACTTAATGTTATATTGATGATAATTGATGATTATTGATTGATGATTGATGAACCGCGAGATAGGAAATTCTGGTAGATTGTCCTTTTGTGAATGATGTTTATTATTATTGCTGAGTCTTGGTATGTGTGTGTCACCTCTTAGGCAGCATCGGGCTGTCGGGTTGATAACGACATGACTACCAGTGACTACCCCCAGCTCATATGACGGAGGTGTCATGGAGGGAGGGGCTAGTGAGGTACCTTGGGTGCGTGAGTAATAGGGAGTTACAAGAAGAATGGTTGAGATCGTGATGGCGTTTGGAGCTATACCAAATAGAGTATCCTTTATTGATTGGTCATTATAGTTATGTGTTTATATTGTTATTGATGTTTTATTGCGTGTTTACTGCTCAAAGGATCATTTCCAAGGAGTATAGTAAATAATGTTAGAGATCTATCGGATCCTCACTAAGCTTGTTTATATAAGCCCACTCTCTATTATTGCATGCATACAGGTGTTATTGAACAAGATTACGGGTACGTGCCTCCAAAAGGGGATAATGTGCCGTATGTGGACGAGTCCTATGTGCCAGAGTCTTGTCCTTGATGCTTGAGATGTTGTATACTCTATTATCTTGTATATTAAACTAGTTGTCTTTTATTTACTTTGTAGTTTATGATGTATAAGTTGTTGTAAAGATAATGAACTAGTTGTTGCTAACTTAGTAGTCTCTCTTTTGACTATGATCGGGTTGCTAAGTTGGTTTATAATCTATTTTGAGATGTATGTTAAAGTTAAGGTTATGTTGGAACGGAGGCGTATAACCAAGAATGATTATTTTATAATATGGTTATGTTGTATGCTGTTAATGGTATTGAGGAATTGATTGTTGTTTGGTTGAGGAGTTTGATTGTATGATGTTCTGAGAGGTTGGTTTAGAGCCTTGGTGTCTTAATTACTGTCGTTATACTGCCGAAATTCCGTTGCGTCTTGACTGATTGTAGGTGGGGTCGAGTTGGGGAGCGACATTTAAGTGATATCAGAGCACATGTTAGCTGTCAGCCGGGGTATTCTCAGAATGTGGGTAATGGTCTTAGCATGAAAGTATGTATGAAGTAAAATAAAGGTGAACTATGTGTTAATATGGTTAAGTGATTAAGTGATTATGTGATTTAGTGCTTATGTGATTATGTGATCAATTTGTTTATGTGATTGATACTTAAGTGATTTATGTGCTTTATATGAGTTTGTTGCTTATGTGTTAATAGTTGTTCATAGTTTGCTTATGTGCTATAACCTGTGCTAACTCTTTGATTAGTAGAATGACTGGAAGACTGAGGACCAGAGGTAGGCCTGAGATGACTGATGAGGTTACGAGAAATGAGGCACCAGGCCAAGTTAGGGATGATGATCGTATAGGTGCAGCTTTTGATGGGATGAACGAGATCATGGCCAGTCAGGCACAGTTACTAGCAGGGCAGGCTACACAAAATCAGGCATTGCAGAATCAGTTATTGAACACACAGGGTGGGTACCACAGTCGTGGTACACTGAAAGAGTTTTTAGGGTATTATCCACCGTGGTTTTAGAGGGAACCGGACGATAGGAAAGCTGAGGCGTGGATTAGCAAGGTGGAGAAGATTTTTGACCCTCTTGATTATACCGATGAGCGGAAGGTCACTTTTGTCGTGTACTTGCTGGATGATGAGGCGGAAGAATGGTGGCGCAAGGTGAAAACTAGATGGGAGACTCAGGGTTTTCCGTATGTTTGGGATACCTTTCTGTTAGATTTCTGGGCAAAGTATGTCCCAAGGATCGCGAGGGAGTGGAGAAGGGCAGAGTTTCTAGCCTTAGTGCAGGGAGATGCTTCCGTGGCTCAGTATGAGGCCACTTTCACTAGGTTGTCCCGGTATGTACCAGAGTATGTGGCTGACGAGGAATGTAAGACTCATAGATTCATGTTGGGGTTGAGGCCCGAGATTCAGGATGCGATGACCCTGAATCGGTATGATATACTTACAGAGCCCTTTGATGCAGCTTCTAGACTGGAGAAGAGAAAGGGGGAACAGATTGTGTCTAGTTAGCCTAGCAAGAGGCCATATCAGCCGCAGGGTCAGCAGGGGGTATATAGGCCTTCAGTACAGCCGGTTGTGTACAGGCCGCCAGCTCAGCAGGGTTCTTTCAGGCCGCAGGGCCAGGAGAGTTATTATTAACCTCAGTTTCAGCAGGGGTCCTATCAAGTTCAGTCCCAGTACAGGCCAGCCCAGTCTCAGGGTCAATACAGGCCTAGTTTTGTTAGACCTCAACAGCAGGCTGGTACAGCTGGTTCTTCAGCTTCTGGTTCCTCCAGGGGCAGTGTCAGTGCATCATCACCGCAGTGTACTTACTGCAAGCGCCAGGGCCATGTGGAGGCCGACTGCAGGGTGAAGTCAGGGGCTTGTTTGGGTTGCGGTAGCAATCAGCATAGGGCAAGGGATTGCCCTAGATATCAGAGGACTGAGGGTCGGGCAGCGACTCAGGGTTATCAGGGTCGACTTGCGGGTAGTACACCTCAGCAGCGGCGGGTTCAGGCTTGAGCCTACGCAGTTGACTTGGAAGAGATGCCTTATGTGGTTGAGATTAGTACCTCTTTGACTGATAAGTATATTACTGGCCTAGTTTGTAAGGATTGTAAAATTCATGTTAAGGGGTATAATTTTCCTTCGGACCTTATCTTATTTCCTATATGGGGGTACGATGTTATCTTGGGAATGGATTGGCTATCTAAGTATGATGCCTAGTTAAATTGTAGAACAAAGGTAGTACAGTTTCGTTTGCCAGATCAGCCAGTAGTTGAGGTAGTAGGGAACCGGGGTGCTAAGACGAGTTTTGTTATCTTAGCAACTAAAGTCGTTAAGTTGGTGAGTAAGGGGTGTTCGGGTTATCTAGCTTATTTGATCAACAAGCCATCTGATAAGCTGCAGCTGGAGGAAGTTCCTATTATTCGGGAATATCCTAATGTATTTCCCGAGGAGTTGCCAGGGTTACCGCCAGAGAAAGATGTGGAGTTTGTGATCAATCTTGTTCCCGGTACTCAACCTATTTCTAAATCAGCGTACCGGATGGCACCAGCTGAGTTGAAAGAGCTGAAAACTCAGTTACAGGAGTTAATAGAGAAGGGTTTCATTCAGCAGAGTTCTTTACCTTGGGGAGCTCCTGTTTTATTTGTGAAGAAGAAAGATGGTACCTTGAGATTATGCATTGATTATCATGGTTTGAATTAGGTGACCATCAAGAACAAGTATCCTTTGCCACTGATTGACGAGTTGTTTGATCAATTTTAGGGAGCCAAAGTCTACTCTAAGTTTGACTTGAGGTAGGGGTATTATTAGCTTCGGATTCGCATGGAGGATGTTCCGAAGTCTGCCTTTAGGACTCGGTACGGGCATTATGAGTTTGTAGTTATGCCCTTTGGATTAACTAATGCACCAGCAGCATTTATGGACCTTATGCATCGGGTTTTTCAGCCGTACTTAGACCAGTTCGTGATGATCTTTATTGATGATATCTTGGTTTATTCTAAGTCTGAATTAGAGCACGAGCAACATCTACGGCTTGTTTTACAGAAGCTGCAGGAGCATCAGTTGTATGTGAAATTCAGCAAATGTGAATTTTGGCTGCAACGCATATCTTTTCTTGGTCATGTTATCACACAGAGCGGTATTTCTGTAGATCCCACTAAGATTGAGTCGGTGATGTCTTGGAAACGTCCGGAGAATGTTTCTGAGGTTCGTAGCTTTCTTGGCTTGGCAGGTTATTATCGTAGGTTTGTCAAGGACTTTTCTAAGATTGCAGGGCCACTTTCTAAGTTAACTCAGAAATAGACTAGCTTTGTTTGGGATGAGAAGTGTCAGAGTGGGATTCAAGAGTTGAAAAAGAGGTTGACTACTGCTCCAGTACTTGCTCTACCAGAGGGGACCGATAATATGGTTATCTACAACGATGCATCCAAGGAGGGCTTAGGATGTGTTCTTATGCAAAATGGTCGGGTTATTGCCTATGCTTCTAGAAAGTTGAAACCTTATGAGGTGAATTATCTTACTCATGATCTTGAGTTGGCAGGTGTTGTTTTCTCACTGAAAAAGTGGTGTCATTATTTGTGGGGTAGTAAGTTCGAGATTTTCACTGATCATAAGAGTCTTAAGTATTTATTCTCACAGAAGAAGTTGAATATGCGTCAGCGGAGGTGGATGGAACTTCTTGGAGATTATAATTGTTCTATCAGCTATCTGCCTGGGAAGGCAAACGTTGTAACAGATTGTGACACCCCGATCCCTCTCGAGACCGGGAGTTCTATCAATCAAACTAATCACAACCCAAACCAAACCCGGGCAAAATTTTCAGGGAAAACGGACGGAGTCTCCCCTGTTTATAGGCGAAATGCAAAACCTGTAATAGCATATAAATGGACCACCACCGTGTCCAACCATACAAAGCTACTGCATAAAATAAACTATCATGCCATTCTAATTCTTTTCCTTTGGACATTACAGCCATGCATTGAAGTTAAGCTACATTAACTATATACATAATCTAACTTATCAAACCATTCCAACTACATAGCTAGATTTATATTACATTTCTTTTAACAATAATTACATACAACATAAAAGCATACAACTTGACAACTTTGACAACTCAAGTTACATAGGCACTCAAGACAACTCTTCAAGCACGGACTTTCACGAAATCACGAACTTTCCAGCTAACAGGGCATTTCCTGAAATGTGGTGGTGAGGAGTGAGTATACACAACACGTATACTCAGTGAGGGCGAGACAGATATCGAATTGGAGAGAAAGAAGATCGTGCAATGCAAATAGGTACAGTTAAGCAATACAATCAATAAAAGGCATTCAATATAAACAACAATACAATTAAACAACTAAAGAAAGCATTAACACAACCAATCAAAGCTATACCACACTTTGAAGGCTATGGTTCACTCGAGCGAGTAATGTACCGATCACGATTCCGATGACTTTAACGATGACGCGCCGGCCCAAACCACCTTATAACACCAGTTTGGAATACCCCGGAAGTATCCATCAATCCTACGACCCAAATCTCCCTGGGAGGCAACCCAAGCGAGAAAGGGAATAGCAGCGGAGCTAGAGCAACCAACACTGGCAACCCAAGGCTACCCAGAGAGGCCCATCACTCACGCGCGAGACACTATGCAATGCAAGACTCGATACAAGGCGATAAACAAGCGATAAAGCCACACGTGAAAGAATAACAAAGTAGGTTACTCTCGCACGCAATAGCAGCAATTTGATAAGTAATTCAATCCAAAACAACTCAAACAAGTATTCCAAGTAATTCTAAACATTCTATAAGCATAAAGACAAGAAAACACACAAAAACACAAATCGGCCCCAACTATCAAAATGCTACCATTTCCAAACGAGCCAAGAGTTCTGGAAACCGACTTCGCCAACCCTCCTAGGTCACCATAAGGCACGTCTAAAGACCCCGAAACCTTACTTTACCCTAAAACTCGCGCAAAGCCCTAATTTTCCCCTTTCTCGTTTGAACTACAACTATATCAACCAAACACCCAACCAACGCCATAATCGCACCAAAAGTGCTTCCATGGCCTCCCGAAGCAATGCCAACACGCAAAACGAGAAAACGCAAAAGTCGACCAAAACGACCCCAACTTTCCCAAAGGCTTAATTCTCGTTTTTTCCACTACGCAACCCAAACAAACCACACATTTTAGCATTCTAGCATACCTAGCACGTTTCTACATCAACGGAAAGCATAACAGCGCAATTTCAACGTTTCAAGGTTTTACTATTCATAAAACACTATTCATTTCACAATTTAATTTGCAATCACAACATTTAACCGCATAAAATGTTACAAAGCTATAAATACATGTTCTACAAATGCTAAGGAACATTCTAGAAGCATCAAATCGCTTTAAATAACGATCTACGGATAAATCTAAAAAGTGACAAAGTTAACATATACAACGTATAAATGCGCAAATAACATGCTTCCCTCACCTTAGACGCTCCTAGACGCTAGGAAAACCTCGTAGAGTGCCTCGGAAACCACCCCGCACAAGCCCACGCGAAGAATTGAAGATTTGAAGTTGAGATTTTCTTTTTTTTTTCTCCTTCTTTTCCTCATGGTTTCAAGCCTTTTTCTCTCTGTTTTTTTCGTGCACATTCTGCTTATTTAAAAAAAAATGTCAAGAAGTCAAAGGTCAAAATTCGGTCAACCCGCTAAACCAAAACAGCTATGCGCGACCTCACGAAAACGGCCATAACTTCTTCTAGAAAACTCCAATTCACGAACGGTTTGAACCCTCATAAACTAGACTCATAGAGCTTTCCAACCATATATAATTTGCTACCTAACTCTTCCCCAATTGGTTCAGATTTAATTTCAAAGTTGACCCAAAATTTGACTAACTTAACATTGCATTTTTTTATTTCTAATCCTAAGTTTGCCTTTTATTAAACATTACAAAAATTCCCACCTTGTCCTAGTTGGTCAATGTAGATGAAAAGTCAACTAGTTTGGTCAAAGAAGGTGAAAGGTCAATAAAATGCAATTTAAATGAACTTAAAATGCTATTGAATACATGCCATGTTCGGGGTATCACATCCTTCCCCCCTTAAAACAATTGCGTCCTCGCAATTCTTCTTCCAATAGGACTCTGCATCATCTACAATCCAACTCTGACTAGTCTTCATTAGCTACTGAAAAAGTATTTAATAAAGATGACCAATAGGAAAGTTCAAGTAGAAATGCCAAGTAGTAACGCCAAATAGAAGCTCAAATGCAGATACCGTACAAGAATCCCGTTGACACGAATACCGAAGAAGAATAAATTCCAACCAGAAACGCCGAGATAATACCAATAAAGACTAAAGCAAAGATACTGTAGATGTCATTAATACCACACAATAACGACAAGAAGAATACCTCACGCACGAATCTCCAATAGAAGTCTAACTGTTACTGCCCGAGAATTCCCAAGCAAGAAGCCAAATAAAAGCTCAAACAAAGATTCTATCTAGAGGTCCAAAGAAGTACCCCGCTGGTCATGGATTTCATAGAAGAATTCCCTGTTAAGAGTGCTGAAGAAAATACCAAGAACCCAATCAAATATATTTCCAAAGTTCCAAAGAAGCCTTCCAAATAATAAGCCCATGGAACAACCAATTAGATTCCTAGTTTTGCTATCAAATGCTGAGAGGAATGTCAAAGGAAATAACAGAGAAAATATAACGTGCCCAATAAGACAACCAAGTTGAATAACAAACATAGTTTCCCAGATGGACGAAATCTCCAAGGATAAACACCGAACTGATGAACAATATACCGAAACTAAACTCTGAGTCCTCTTCACTGTTTGCCAAGTGAGAACTTCATACAACTTTGCCAATAAGGAAAATACCAAGAGAATGCCTAATAAGAATTTCAAAGAATACCATAAGTAGTATTATACAATAAGTCTGATAGGGATTCCAGTTACCAAACCAACTGAGGGATGCCAAAGAAAATACCCGAACAATGCTCCAGTAAGAAAGTACCAAGAATTGCCCAATAAGTAATACTAAATAATTGGCCACTGAGAATCCTAGAGAATGCCATTGAAGAATTTCCAATAAGGAATACCAGTAACACTCCAATAAAGACCGAGACACATATGCCATAGATAATACCATGCAGTAAGGCCGATTGAAATCCCATTAACCAAGTCCACCGAGAAGTGCCAACAAAAGTCCCCAAAGAACACCCGTTATGAAAACCAAAGAATGTTCCAGAGAACACCCAATTAAAACCCCAAGAGAAAGCTACTCTTTCGCAACTGTTAAGCACAGAGAAGGACCAAAGGGATTCGCCAATAACCGAGCTCCAAAAGCAATCACCAATTCCCAAATAAAGGCTAGTCAAATGCCATTCATTTCCTGCCAATCCATACACCTTGAAAAGCCAGCGGTGAACCACTTTCTTCAGGGGAGGAAGAGGACTTACTTACCATTTCAATAGGACATGTATGAATGCCAATATATCACAGTTATACATATGCATTAAGCTATTATGCCAGCAAGTTTACAATATAGTTTATTTAACAAAGTCACTCAAGCATAACAATCAAGTCAAGCACAGCATAATCAATTCAAATCACGGCATAGCTAATTCAAGACATTTCAGTACACACATTAAAAGCAATACTTCAAGCAAATAACAATCCACGAGGTCGATTCGATAGGTCAATTCAATGCACAACTAGACACTTTACTTCACTTAGCACACAATTAACACATAACACATAACTATATCACATAGGAGCACACATTCATGTCAAGACACATAATCTCACATAAAAGCATACACTTTCAAGACACACTTAACAAGCACACATTTAAGGGTCACTACCCACCAGACCGAGGACCCTGTCCCGGCTTATGAGCTAAATAAGCTCTGATACCACCTGTGACACCCCGATCCCTCTCGAGACCGGGAGTTCTATCAATCAAACTAATCACAACCCAAACCAAACCCGGGCAAAATTTTCAGGGAAAACGGACGGAGTCTCCCCTGTTTATAGGCGAAATGCAAAACCTGTAATAGCATATAAATGGACCACCACCGTGTCCAACCATACAAAGCTACTGCATAAAATAAACTATCATGCCATTCTAATTCTTTTCCTTTGGACATTACAGCCATGCATTGAAGTTAAGCTACATTAACTATATACATAATCTAACTTATCAAACCATTCCAACTACATAGCTAGATTTATATTACATTTCTTTTAACAATAATTACATACAACATAAAAGCATACAACTTGACAACTTTGACAACTCAAGTTACATAGGCACTCAAGACAACTCTTCAAGCACGGACTTTCACGAAATCACGAACTTTCCAGCTAACAGGGCATTTCCTGAAATGTGGTGGTGAGGAGTGAGTATACACAACACGTATACTCAGTGAGGGCGAGACAGATATCGAATTGGAGAGAAAGAAGATCGTGCAATGCAAATAGGTACAGTTAAGCAATACAATCAATAAAAGGCATTCAATATAAACAACAATACAATTAAACAACTAAAGAAAGCATTAACACAACCAATCAAAGCTATACCACACTTTGAAGGCTATGGTTCACTCGAGCGAGTAATGTACCGATCACGATTCCGATGACTTTAACGATGACGCGCCGGCCCAAACCACCTTATAACACCAGTTTGGAATACCCCGGAAGTATCCATCAATCCTACGACCCAAATCTCCCTGGGAGGCAACCCAAGCGAGAAAGGGAATAGCAGCGGAGCTAGAGCAACCAACACTGGCAACCCAAGGCTACCCAGAGAGGCCCATCACTCACGCGCGAGACACTATGCAATGCAAGACTCGATACAAGGCGATAAACAAGCGATAAAGCCACACGTGAAAGAATAACAAAGTAGGTTACTCTCGCACGCAATAGCAGCAATTTGATAAGTAATTCAATCCAAAACAACTCAAACAAGTATTCCAAGTAATTCTAAACATTCTATAAGCATAAAGACAAGAAAACACACAAAAACACAAATCGGCCCCAACTATCAAAATGCTACCATTTCCAAACGAGCCAAGAGTTCTGGAAACCGACTTCGCCAACCCTCCTAGGTCACCATAAGGCACGTCTAAAGACCCCGAAACCTTACTTTACCCTAAAACTCGCGCAAAGCCCTAATTTTCCCCTTTCTCGTTTGAACTACAACTATATCAACCAAACACCCAACCAACGCCATAATCGCACCAAAAGTGCTTCCATGGCCTCCCGAAGCAATGCCAACACGCAAAACGAGAAAACGCAAAAGTCGACCAAAACGACCCCAACTTTCCCAAAGGCTTAATTCTCGTTTTTTCCACTACGCAACCCAAACAAACCACACATTTTAGCATTCTAGCATACCTAGCACGTTTCTACATCAACGGAAAGCATAACAGCGCAATTTCAACGTTTCAAGGTTTTACTATTCATAAAACACTATTCATTTCACAATTTAATTTGCAATCACAACATTTAACCGCATAAAATGTTACAAAGCTATAAATACATGTTCTACAAATGCTAAGGAACATTCTAGAAGCATCAAATCGCTTTAAATAACGATCTACGGATAAATCTAAAAAGTGACAAAGTTAACATATACAACGTATAAATGCGCAAATAACATGCTTCCCTCACCTTAGACGCTCCTAGACGCTAGGAAAACCTCGTAGAGTGCCTCGGAAACCACCCCGCACAAGCCCACGCGAAGAATTGAAGATTTGAAGTTGAGATTTTCTTTTTTTTTTCTCCTTCTTTTCCTCATGGTTTCAAGCCTTTTTCTCTCTGTTTTTTTCGTGCACATTCTGCTTATTTAAAAAAAAATGTCAAGAAGTCAAAGGTCAAAATTCGGTCAACCCGCTAAACCAAAACAGCTATGCGCGACCTCACGAAAACGGCCATAACTTCTTCTAGAAAACTCCAATTCACGAACGGTTTGAACCCTCATAAACTAGACTCATAGAGCTTTCCAACCATATATAATTTGCTACCTAACTCTTCCCCAATTGGTTCAGATTTAATTTCAAAGTTGACCCAAAATTTGACTAACTTAACATTGCATTTTTTTATTTCTAATCCTAAGTTTGCCTTTTATTAAACATTACAAAAATTCCCACCTTGTCCTAGTTGGTCAATGTAGATGAAAAGTCAACTAGTTTGGTCAAAGAAGGTGTAAGGTCAATAAAATGCAATTTAAATGAACTTAAAATGCTATTGAATACATGCCATGTTCGGGGTATCACACAGATGCTCTTAGCCGTAAGGCGAGTATTTCTTGTTTGGCTGTCAAGAAGTGGGAGGTTCTGGAAGAATTCACTTATTGGAGACCGGAGTTGACTCAGGTTGGGGTGATATGTTCATATCTCCGTATTCAGCCTTTATTGCTGTCTCAAATCAGAGAAGCTCAGCAACTTGATGTTAAACTTCAAAAGATCAAGGATCAGATCACGGATGATCAGTCTGACTTCAAATTACACGAGGATGGTATTCTTCAGTTTCGAAACAGGGTTTGTGTTCCCGATGAATCAGGTTTGAGGTGAGGTATTCTGGAGGAGGCTCATAATTCTAAGTATACCATTCATCCTGGTGGAAACAAGATGTATCAACACTTGAAGCAACATTACTGGTGGAATAATATGAAGAGAGAAGTTGCTTAGTTCGTGTCTAGATGTTTGACTTGTAAGCGAGTGAAAGCCGAGCATCAACGACCTGCAGGTTTGCTTCAGCCGTTGGCTATACCACAGTGGAAATGGGAGCATATTACGATGGACTTCGTCACTGGTTTGCCTAGAACACCAAGAGGTAATGATGCGGTTTAGGTTGTCGTGGATCATTTGACGAAGACAGCTCACTTTATTTCGATGCGAATAGGAGATGAAGTTGCAAAGTTGACGGATCTTTATTTGGATCAGATTGTTAGACTTCACGGGATTCCATCTAGTATTATCTCAGATCGAGATCCTCGATTTACTTCCCGTTTGTGGGAGAAACTTCAGCAGACTTTGGGTACTCAGCTGAATTTCAGTACAGCGTATCATCCACAGACCGACGGTCAGTCTGAGAGGACTATTCAGATTCTGGAAGATATGCTCAGGGCTTGTGTTCTGGACTTCAGGAAGAACTGGGAGAAACATCTACCACTTGCCGAGTTTGCCTATAGCAATAGTTATCAAGCTACTATTGGAATGACACCTTTTGCAGCTCTTTACGATCGTAAGTGTCGTTCACCTTTGTATTGGGATGAAGTAGGGGAGATGAAGACTGTTGATCCGACTATTATGCTAGAGCTTCTAGAGAAGATTGAGAATGTTCAGTTGATCAGGCAGAGAATGCTTACGGCGCAGAGTGGATTCAAGAGTTATGCTGATAAACGTCGTAGGGACTTGGAGTTTGTAGTCGGAGATCGGGTTTTCTTGAGACTGTCTCCTCAAAAGGGGTTTTCTCGTTATGGTAAAGGTGGTAGCTGAGTCCGAGGTTTGTGGGACCGTTTGAGATTACTGGTAAAGTTGGTAAGTTAGTATATCGGTTGGCTTTACCGGAGAATTTCTCTAATGTCCACGATGTATTTCACGTGTCTAATTTACGAAAATATAATCTGGATCCTTCTCATATTCTTGAGCCAGAGCCGTTACAGCTTCGTGAGAATCTGACTTATGACGAGTGGCCGATTCGTATTCTTGATCAGATGGAACGAGAGTTGAGGTCGAAGAAGATTCCGATGGTCAAGGTGTTGTGGAAGCATCACGGTATCGAGGAAGCTACTTGGGAGAGGCGAGATCAAATGCAACAGCAGTATCCTGATCTTTTCTGTTCAGCAAGTAAGAATTTCGGGGATGAAATTTCTTTAAGGGGGGGAGAATATGAGACCCCATATTTTGTTTTATCTCGATTTGCGTGCTTTACCTTGTTTTGCATGAATTGACTTGTTTATGTGCTATATGACTTAGAATGCGCTAAATATGTGATTAATACTCCTAATAAATGCTAAGTGCGCATTCATGAAATTTTTATAAAAAACGAAATCATAAATTTTATCGTCGGTTTTGGTGAATAATATTTTTGAACACCTGTCCGCTAAAATTTTTACAGGGGTGTTTTAAATGTTTTAAAACTGAGTCATCGGGTATTAATAGACCCGTGTTTGATTAAAATGGATTTGGAATCGGTTTTGGAATATTAAAGATTTTTACACTTTCTTTTGCAAGAAAACGAGTTTTAAGTCGATTCGGGTGAAACTATTTTAATGTAACATTCTTTGTCACCTAAAATATAATGTCTAGAATTAATTCAAGTGTTAATTTAATAGTTGAACAAGAAATACTCAAGAAATGAATTAAAAGACTAGAAAAACAATTAAAGGACTAAAAACTAACTTTGACTTTCTTTTATTTTATTTGACCAAGCCTTATATGCATAATATAGCATCAATACACACAAAACACAACACAAATCATACTCAAAAGACACACACATGGCCGAGAGCCATAGAGAGAAAAACCAAAGCTTTCCTTCAAGTTTTCAAAGCAATTTTTCGTAGAAAAACCTAGTTTTTGTCCGTAGAATTTCGTGCCGAGTTGGATTCCGCTTGTTGAGCACGCATTGCACGCATATCTAGGCTTATATCACATCAAAGGTGAGAGAAAAATTCTAGATCTCAAAAGTCATTTTTTATGGTTTTGCACATAATTGCATTTTGAACCATTAGAATGTTAATTTGAAGTTATATTATTGCTCAGTGCATGCTAAGGATCGTTTATATGTATTACTACGAGATTTGAACCATTGTAGCGAAATTATTTATTTTCAGGTATTAAAAGTTGATTAATTAGCCATTTGAGGATTATCTTGAATTGTTGTGTTTGGAATCGATTGCCGTCGATTTCTAAAAGTTTGTTAATTACGTGGTAGCGCCGTTATAATGCCGAATTTTCGATTGCGATGTTTGGGTGAAAATCCAAAAATTTCAGCCTAGGTGCATTGAGGTTTTAGGGATGTTGGGCTTGATTTTGATGTGTCTTGGTTGGTTTCCGAGAGGGCTAATGTAGTTGATTGAATGGGTGAGCCTTAGAAACTGATTTGGAGTTGTTTGGATTAGTAGAATGTAAGATATGATTATTTGAAGTTTAGGTTGTCTTTCTTTAAATTGTTGAATTGAGCCTTTAGATGATTGGATGGTGTTTGAGTGATTGAATTGTGAGTTGTTGATGGTTAGACTAAGGTTAGATTACGTGTTTAATGCATGTTAAGTTGGATGGCCTACTTTGTCATCTAACTTAGTTGTTTGTTGTTTAATTGATTACTTAATGTTATATTGATGATAATTGATGATTACTGATGATTATTGATTGACGATTGATGAACCGAGAGATAGGCAATTCTGGTAGATTGTCTTCCTGTGAATGATGTTTATTATTATTGTTGAGTCTTGGTATGTGTATGCCACCTCTCGGGCAGCATCGGGCTATCAGGTTGATAACGGCATGACTACCAGAAACTACCCCCAACTCGCATGACGGAGGTGTCATAGAGGGAGGGGCTAGTGAGGTACCTCGGGTGCGTAAGTAATGGGGAATTACAAGAAGAATGGTTGAGATCATGATGGCGTTTGGAGCTACACCAAATAGAGTATACTTTATTGATTGGTCATTATAGTTATGTGTTTATATTGTTATTGATGTTTTATTGCATGTTTACTGCTCAAAGGATCATTTCCAAGGAGTATAGTACATATTGTTAGAGATCTATCAAATCCTCACTAAGCTTGTTTATATAAGCTCACACTCTATTATTGCATGCATACAGGTGTTATTGAACAAGATTACGGGTATGTGCCTCCAGAAGAGGATAATGTGCCGTATATGGACGAGTCCTATGTGCCAGAGTCTTGTCCTTGATGCTTGAGATGTTGTATACTATATTATCTTGTATATTAAACTTGTTGTCTTTTATTTACTTTGTAGTTTATGATGTATAAGCTGTAGTGAAGATAATGAACTAGTTGTTGCTAACTTAGTAGTCTCTCTTTTGACTATGATCGGGTTGCTAAGTTGGTTTATAATCTATTTTGAGATGTATGTTAAAGTTAAGGTTATGTTGGAACGGAGGCGTATAACCAAGAATGATTATTGTATAATATGGTTATGTTGTATGCTGTTAATGGTATTGAGGAATTGATTGTTGTTTGGTTAAGGAGTTTGATTGTATGATGTTCTGAGAGGTTGGTTTAGAGCCTCGGTGTCTTAATTACTGTCGTTATACTGTCAAAATTCCGTTGCGTCCTGACTGATTGTAGATGGGGTCGAGTTGGGGCATGACACACCCCGCCCTCTCGATTCTTTTGAATTAGTGTGTCTAGAAAGCGGGGGTAAAAAGGGTAACTAGAAGTTCTAACATCTCAAGTTGAGAATTCTCGACACACTTTTTCATTCATGATTCTATGTTATAGATTCCTCGTCAATTCTTCCCCTCATTCCTTTTATCTTGGACATCTCAATGTTCATGCAATGCATTCTTTTCGATCTTGTACTAAGGTACACGGAACACCAACCCAATCTCGATGAAAGTAAAAGCCTTCGGACCCTGATGTGAACGGCCGCTTTCAGTGAGTCTTAGTTTGATGATCGAACATTCTTTCAATTACATGTGTTAAGCAAAGCACGCACAGAAGATCAAAGAGCTATCCTCAATAGTCAAATAGGATCGTAGGCATACGATCACCAGCTTCGCGAGACCTTATCAGTCTACTCAAGGCATTTCTCTATTGGGCGCAGCTTTCTTAATCTGGCTTTTTGACTAACTGAATAAGCTCTTGTCAATTCTTCTTCTCTTATGATATTTTAACTTTCTCATTCGAAAGAGAAAGAAGGGCGTGAAGGTAGTTTCAAAGCGTTCAAGGTGAGTGAGGTTTGGTGTTAGAGTCAGTGTTGAGGGGAAGTGGGTATTTGATGCATATCTTATAGATGTAACTTCCTTGCATCAACAAGCAAGAAAGTGAGCGAATGATCGGTGGTACAAGACCTTAGCAACCTTGATACACTTGGTTTGCTTTGAAGACCGTACCATCGCTTACATATGTATTTAACCTTTTTTCTTCCACTCCATACGATGTGATGGAAGGAGACTACTTTTGACTGAACTCTGTCTCTGGACACTAGTCTATAACCTTCTTTCCTATCCCTTTTTCTCCAAAATTGCCTTGTGAACGAGAGATGATCTAAACGACCTCGCATTGCCTGTCAACACATCCCGCACGCAATGTGACCTGGGATATCAGTGGTCAACACTAATAGTTACGAAGTTGTCTAACAGGGTCTCGATAGCAAAGTTCTTCATACCTCGCTTGGAGTTCGATCCGCCTATTCACTCTTCTTCATAGGCTTACTATCTTAACTCTCTTACCGGAGTGGCAAACCCTAGAAAAGAGTTAACATCCACTAGAGCTTCGTCCCAAAGCTTCGATGGAGATGCCAGAGCCTATTCAAGGCCTTTCCTCTTTCCTTAGGCAGTTGCTTTGGGAGAGAAAAGAGATATTTGGCTTTTCAAGCTTAGAAGAAAGAATATTTATTAATTCTACCTTACTATAAGCAATTCATCCATGCCAGCGCCGTCCATCCCGGATTTAACCGAACCTAACCACTTTCTGAACAGCCTTGATTGAGGGAGAAAGCCCTTTCTAGGGCAGGAGTTTACACGGAATATAAAGGATAACTTTGGCTAAGCTAAAAGACTCGAAAAAGGTCTTATATTAACCCTCAAATAACTGAAACTCCCTTTAGGGAGAGAATTGGCTACTTTTCTTCTCATTCGATCCGTGTAGTCTAGGGCAGTAGACTCAGTATTTCGCCACGCTTCCTTCATTGCTTTATTCATGTCTGGACTTCCTGAAAAAAGGAATTTCCCTAACGCTTAATAAAAGAAAGTTAGTCTTAACTAAGCATAAGTCATTTACTTTCGAATGATTGCTAAGCCTCTTTATTACTACCAGTGGTATTTCTTTAAGAGCGCGTTCATCCTAACTCCGAACAGCTTCTCAAGCAGCCGCATCTTCTCTTTCTTCTTCCCTAAGCCTACCTCCTTGCTACACGATTAGTCAAGCTAAAAAAGATGAATTCTCTGAAAGGGACCAACCTTAGTTTAATTATATCCATCGATCGAAAAAATATAGGACATAAGAGTAACGTGTGTTCCAGAGTGTCAACTTAACAAATACAAGACATAAGGGTGGAACGAACGTTGATACCCCTATAGTATAGAGAGGGCGGTGAAGCTTTGGTAGAAAGGTAAGATAAAGCCGCTTCCTAAGTCACTTAGGCATAGCTTTGGTTAAGTAAATTGACTTCATCTTCATCAATAGTCGACGGTAGGCATAATCTGCGTGATTCAAGTCTTTCATGCATCACCTCAGTGATACTTTTCGCAAGATCCTTTTTAAAAGTGACTAGAACTATTTCCTTAGAAAAGGGTCTCGTTCTGCCTTTTTTAGGGTGAAATAAGTCTTATCTAGCTAGATCCTAAGATCTCTATCCACGGCTTAGTAATCCGCAGACACTTCATACGAAGCCGAATCCAGCTGAATCAGGAGAATCCATTTATCCAGGTAGGTGAGGGAAAAGCAGAGGGAATTCAGAAGACCGGTTTACTAAACTTTTTCAGCAGGACAAAAAGACGTTCTTTCAGCCCTAGTTTGATCAGGTCTTGCTTTCGCTTTATTGTAGTGCCATGCAAAAGTTTAGAATGAGACATTTCTGTCATTGAATCTAAGAGTGAAGGGACCCAGGGGCATGGGTCCCGAACGTTTGAGAATATGGTGGACTTATTCATCATATAGTTGTTGCACCAACGTCGTGCTTGATCGAGTTGATTAACCTTTCTCAGCGGTAAAAAAAGGTGTTTACAAGCTTGTTTGATAGAACAAGGATATTAATAAGGTTTTTTTATAGAACAGTCAGTAAGATAACCAATGGCAAGAACTCTTAGTAATATGAGGACTTTGAAGGAATAGATTGATAGGAAGATTTAAATAACCCGGTATTCTCCGACAAGAGTGAGCAGGGAAGAGCTGGAATTCCGATCTTTGGCTAGAGACGCGCATTTCTTCTATTCTCTTATTAGAAATCCTTCTTTCTTGCTGTCTGCCCATTCCTTCTAGGCAAGCATAAAAATACAGGCAGGAAGGCGTAGGAGTAGCAAACGAAAGGGAAGAGAGACCGAGGCTAGGCTAACTTCATCGTTCCCTTTTTGTTCAAGGTGCGGATTACGGTTTCTTCATACTCAAATTACCCACTTTGATTCACTGTAGAGAGTCGGGAAAGGGACTATTACATCCACCCAAGGAATCATAAGTTATCCTAGTCTAAGGGGTAAGGAAAGAAGTGACCCAAACTAGGGAACTTTCGCTATAACAGGTTCAAAGTACTGCTCTAGTTGCTTGTACTGGTGCTTGGCTTAGCAGGAAGCTTGACTCCTTGAAAAAGCGCAGTTTTGCTTCTCTTTTTTGGGCAGCTAGTTGGCCTTGGAGATCAGATTAGGGCCTTTTGTCAGGCCATTTTAAGTGACGTTATCGGCTTTTTTTCGTGCCTTTAGCCTAGCACACCACAGCTTTAGTTGGTGCTCTATATCTATAGAACCCTTGGCTTTTCCAGCCTCTTGGCTGTTTTCCTTACTTTAGTCTATAAAGCTCCTGATTCTAGCGAGGGTTCCCCTGTTTTGTGACTGGGCATCCTCAATCAAAAAGTGATTATACCCCAACGCCTAACAGGAGAGAAGTATAAGCCTCATAATAAGCCCACGAAAGCCGTTTTCGCACCTTCTTGCTTCAAAATGGTGCTTCCAAAAGCTTCCTTCATAGTATAGGCAACTACTGAACTGACTTTCTTAGCTAGGATCCCTTCTATGAAAAGGATTTCCTCAATTCACTTATGAGAGAAGAAAGAGTTATACATTTACTAACTCTTTGGATTGACTTAGTTGAGTAGTGTTGATCTCGCCTTCTCATTCCTGTAGCGAGTGCCCTCATGGGTGTATGTGATGAAGTCTCTTCTTTTCCAAGTTGGCCTGCAGCCTCTTGGTAGATAGGGCACTCCCCTAACTTCTTTCTTCTTGCACCCTCGGCGATCGAGAGTACATTTTTTGTCATTCAATCTAAAAGTGAAGGGACCCAGGGGCATGGGTCCCGAACGGTAAGACATTAAAGTCTCGATTCTAGTGGGAGTGAGGGAACGGACTCATAGCTCACTCCCCTATGCTTTTAGGACTAACAAATACTTATTATTATCATAATAGAAAGACATTCATTGTGTCAGAATGATGGATATAGGCATCAGGAATAGAGCTGGAAAAGACGGAGAGTGGAAAGGCTTACGGTGGATACCTAGGCACCTAGAGAGGAGGAAGGGCGTAGTAATCCACGAAATGCTTTAATAAGGAACTGGCTTTCATTTCCTCCTACGCTTCCTTCCACTTTGCCACCTTGATCTAACCATCTCGCTTGACTGACACATGGAACTATAAGCTTCAAGTGAGACATCCATCTCTCTGCCAGCTGTCTGTGATACGAGAAAGAAAGCTTCATCGAGTAGTCTATGTGGAACATTCTTCGCTAGGTCTGGTATGGCTCATTGTCTTCATCTGTTTGGTGGCAGGTGGGATAGGGCCAAACAAGCTAAGCGTGAGGATCAGAGCTAAGTAAGCAATAGCGCGAGATAGCTGAGTGAAGGGCGGGAAAGGTTGGGCTTTCGAATCTATTAATATAAAAAGTGATCTTGAATAGACTCTAAAGGCTGGATTTTCTTTACGTTATTTTCGAGTTCCAGGAATCCTAAATTATTAAACATAGGAATCTGCATCAGAAAAATATACCCTTGATCTGGGCTTTGAATCTCGATATCTTATCTTGGCTGCTGGATGATTGGATAAATGATAAAATGGCAAGACTTCACACTATTCCACGCTTTTGCCCTTTCGATGGTCCAGTATATAGCCCTCTGCCTAGCTAAGCTCATGATACCACCAACACAGACCAAGACCCTCATTTGAAAAAGAAAGGGCGAATAAAACGGTAACCCTAACTAAAGTTTCGAATCCTGCTTTAAGCACTTAGGAATTTGTTAACCGCACTTCCTCTGAAGTGCTTGATGTCATAGTGTGATCAACTTGTGTTATGGCGAGCAAGAAAAAGTATGCTTTGGGGAGAAAGCTTGTCCTTGAACGTGGTGATGCTATGCTATTTGATCAGTGGATCGTGCGTGAGCTTTTGAGTCTTTGGCGCTCATCATGAAAGATTTTTGGTATTCCTACCTGAAGACTAACAAGATAGTCAAAAGGTCATCCTCAGAGTTTTAACTAACCGAATCAACTTTTTCATGTGCCTCCTTTGTCTCTGCCTTATCACCTAAAATCTTTGCTCTTTTTTTGGGGCCTTGCCTTGTTGGCCTACCAAAAAAAACTGGCTTTTTTTATTTGATTGAACCGACCTTCACTTACATGTCATTAACTAAATACCTTCCAGTCGTGACCCAAAGAAAGTGAGCTTGCTTAGCACTTAGCTTAGGAAAGCGATATCGCACGTACTAAGGCACATAGACATCAAGCTGTAGTGCGGCAACCCTCTTTAGGATGTTTTCTACTCTTCCTCTTGCAATTGGTTGAATCCTGAATTTATTTTTTGCTCTGTCTTCCCCTTTCATGCATTAAGCGGTACCAATCTAAAATAGAGTTAACAGGGGAAATGTCCCATCCAAGCAAACATGATAGTGGCATGCCCTCTCTTTCACAAGAATGATTGAATTGAAGTCATAGGGCCTGAAAGAAATAGAAAATGAATTTCCTTCTGTTCTTAGATCTGCCAGTTGGGGAAATAACTGAGACAACCACTTCTTCCTTTCCCTGTAGTACGCTAGCATGTAGAGAGCTTCAGTAGGACCGTGGCATCAATGCACATTTTCGTCGATACTTATTTACGTAAACGTCATGTGAAGGCAATGTCAATTGTATGATGACGTAGTTGGCTCCTGTTAGCACGAGAGATAGATATGAAATGCCTCTTTTAGAGTATATTGAAGTGCTAGGCTCAATAGTGTCCTCCAGTGAGATAAGCTGGGCAAGGATAGGTTCATTCTTGTATGAGGAAGAATCCTTCTTATTGGAGAGATTGGATACGCACCATTGCACTGTCAACTTGAATATTCGCTCAGCCAGCCCAAGTTCCGACTTCACTTTAAGTAGTTTCCTTATGCAAGGAGTGAACGATCTTGTCCCTATATTTAAGCCAGTCTGTCTACAACAAGGGATAAGTGCAGTGATTTTTTCATACAATCAGGGCGGGCAGAAAGATAGGCTAGGCAGAGTAGTAGCTCTGGAGCAGATTCTTTGACTGGCATGTATGAATCCTAAAAAAATCCCGAAAGTCTAGTCTAGAAAAAAAACCCAGTGGCTTAGCTTTTTGGTAGGAAAGGCGGTCACAGGAAGAACCCTTTGAGCTCTACTAGTTCTCTGACTCTATAAAGAACACTTGGCTTTCTTGTCGTTTGGCCCCTTTACCCTATCTTTTTTGCTTGCTATGAGTGTGACTACTGCTCAAAATGGTCTTTCTTTGCCGGTTGTCGAAGGCTAAAAACCGACATAATGCCCTGGTAATGTTGTACTACATTGGCTGATTTAGCAGCAGTAGCATCAGTGGCTTGGCTTTTCGTGGATTGCAAGCAACCTTTCACTCTACCCTATGTTATTCTATACGCCATGGAAGCCTCCCATGCCCTGTTCAGTACTTTCTTCATTATCCACTGATGAACCTTTTGATTGAACCTTCCCGTCCTAAAGTGGTGGGAATTGTCTTCCAGACATAGATATAGAAAGGAGCTCGACCACCACCCAGCTTGAAGAAGTAGCTCATTCTAGTTATCCTATGAGAGACCACAAAAAGTAGGGATTAGTTGGAACAGCTGCCACGGCTTGAATTTGAGTAGATGCCCAAATTGAGGAGTCATTCCCGCTGCTAGGAGATGTCAAATGCGCATGCCCACTCTCATCTTGAAGACAGAGACTTCTTTTGGAAAGGAATCCCTACTCGTTCCAGTCCCTCATCCTATCTCCAAAGAAAGGGCCAATACCAGCAAGAATTGGACTGCCTAGCTGATAGGTTAGCTCGCTACATCAGGTATCGGATATCTGTCTCAGCTATAGGAAATAGCATCGGTGAGGAGGGGGAAGATACTGCAAGGATTCTAAAGATGAAGAAGCTTGCATGTCTATCGGAGAGATTAGTTTGACCTGCTATTGGAGGCCGGTCGTAATGCTGGTTCGCCGGCACCGGCAGCTTGTGGGTTTGTGTTTAACGATGGATGCCCGTGTAAACTTAGGTCTAACGATCTTCCTCATCCTTTGGGTTAAGAAAGCTATCCTAGTTGCGACCCTGGTTGAAACCCAAGGCCTTGCCCTCTCTGAGGGACTCAAGCTTATCGATCTTGGGTCTAACCAAGCTACGCCTTCTGTTCAAGCGAAGAACTTCAAATTCTGGTGGAGACAGGCCTTAATCTTGAATCTAAATCTAGTAGAAGGTTTGAAAATCAAATAGGGTTTGCTATTGGATAAACATTGTTATTATTATTTAATGCACAGGGAATGATTTTTGACCGATCAGCTTATTTAATTTCCTGGAAGGATCATTTCCAAAATCATGGTCAACCAAATCCAATGAGGCCAATCCCGCAGCGACTTGGCTCGCTTAAGAAGGAATACAAACCCCTTTAGTTATACCTTTGCTTACGGAGAGAATAGACCAGTTAAGTTTGTTATTAGGTGCCTAGTCCCTCGTCAATAGTATAAGCACTCTGGACTGACCTCATTGATAGAAAAGAAAGGGAGATAAAATCAATTAGAAGGACATGCTTTTGGAAAAAACAGGAATTTCATCCCTAGTGTCGTCCAAGCTCACTATCCCTTAAGTTCTTTTGGGTAAGTGTATCACTGCTCTTTGTTGAATCCTTCTGAGCTAAGCGAAATACCTCCTAACACTCTTGTAAATGGGAATGGGTTAGGATGATTATATTAACACATCCAAGTCGATACCGGACTAGTTCGACTTAATCCATTCTGTATCTGCTTGTTTTCGGGGTGAATCTACAAAGGTCAGAAAAAGAAGAGAAAGGATGACTCTATCTCTTAATCAGCCAGGATTTAAACCTCTCTCCAGAAAGCAAGCAAGCTGAGCAGTTCTCACTTTGTCCAGTGAAAAAGAAAGCTTATAGAATGTCGTAAAATGATCACAGAAACTTCATACATATTGATTCCCCACATGAAAGCTACTAGTCGAATGTTAGCCTTATTACCATTCCTGATCCCTAGCCAATAGGACACTTACTTTATCTATTGAGTTGAGTTGTCTCCCCTCGGGGGTCAAGGTAGAGTGATTCTAGCTTACTTCTTATTAAAGGGATCCATGTCATTTCACTGAAGACCAAAGACCACTTATTCTTCTTTTTCACATGAACAGGGTTTAAAAGAGAACGACTCTTGTTTAGTTCTATCTTAAAAGAAGAAGATTCCACGTGCTAGCCGAAAGGCCACTTAGGATTCTGCGTTCACTCGGTTCTCTAAATAAAGGGAAAGAAGTCACGTGAGGTCGAGGGGAGGAAGAGAAAAATAAGAAGCTATTTCACCGTCCGTAATAACCATAGTTTCGGGTTATCAGGCATAAGCGTAGCAGATCTTCTTTAAGAAGAAATTCCTTGCCACGTCTGCATTACCTATGTTGAAGGAAAAAAGAGTTTGATCTTTTCTAAGGCAAAGAAGCCTTTTTTCTAATTCTTTAATTCATTTCTTATCAAGTAAGAATTGAACCTACGACTAGTCAGTTAATCATTGATTACTCTACCACTGAGCTATTAAGACGGGCTTCTTTAAGAATTGATTTGCTAAATCGACGCACAATCTTATGGGGTGATTCCTATTCTTGTGAAGTAGAAAGGGTAGAGTTCCGTATTTACTTAGATAAGATAAGGTGGGAGAATTAAACAAAGTAATAAGTACGGTTTGCTCAGGTGGAGTTAAAGCGAAAGCACAGAAAGAAGGATCTCAAGAGAATAGAGTCCTTTTGTGACCCACAATTTGTTAAACCCCATTTTCTCTCGCAATCAGACATGTTGCGGCGTAAACGGTGATCTTTTCTATTGTGCTTGAACGGGGTTCATTTGCTAAAGTTGGAGAAAGAGCTGGGACTAATAGAGTGCTCACTGCATCTCTTCTCCTTGCTGTTGCAAGTCCCGTCCCACATCCGCGGTTGGTGAGAGTAATGTAGAGGAAGACTTTTGTTCGAAATCAGGATAGTGTTCAATAAACCACCGTTGATACAATAGAAGTAGAAGCTCTTAATGCAATATCTGCTGGTGAAGACATTCTCGTTGCTACAGTTTGAGTTGACAGTCCTAGTTCTTTTAATGTAAGAGTTGTTGCTGGAATAACCAGTGCTAATGACTTGACTGTTGGAGGAGAAACCACTGTTAGAAATGTTCACATAGAAGCTCCTCTTTCATCTGCTGGTATAGATGAAGTTCTTTGGATCTTATCCACTTCAGAGGTTGGATGAGGATAATCAATAGGGAAATCCGCTAGTATTTAATCTTCCTCTAAAAAATGCTTTTCAATTTCATGGGCATCTTATATTCATAAAGGATCTTACTCAATTCAGTAGAAACTTCACTTTTACCCTGTGTGGTCTTAGAGCTTAGGCCACTCGAACATGTCTTTAATCTAGTTCAGGAAGGAAGGAAGTCTATTTCATTCCAAGGCTGCTATCAAAGAGAGACTTAAGGGAAGGAAGTCTATTTCATTCCAAGGCTGCTATCAAAGCTTTTAACATAAGATAAAGAGACTAAAGTCCCCCTCGCTTTAGATGTCATATGAATTCTTAGCTAAATGAGCTTACAGTGTCATAACTTTCATTCATACATTTTCCCATATGTACTATTCTTTGGGTGAAATGGATGGATAACCCAGCCAGGAATGACTAATAAACATCAAATCCGGCTTAGAGACTTCTATTTCATTTCAGCAGAATGAGGATCGGGAATTTATTACCTTAGAGCGGACTGTAAGGCATTAGGGGCATGTTGACTACGAGACCAAAGACTCAATCCGTGAATTGATAAATGTTAAGATGATCGCTTTGTGCCCTTCTTTTCATGATTCGGGTAGTACTAATATTTAGTTGTTGTGAAAAAATCCCCTACTGTTGACTAAACCTAAATTATAGTATTGATTGTAGCTTTGAGGTACATGTAGGAGGACCACTATGGGAAGAGAATTCAAGGTAGAGGTACAATGGATAGAGGGCTACGGCAATGCGTTCGACTCACACTCCTATCAACACTTTCAAGAATGAACCCTCAACTCGCTTCCTTAGCCATTTATTTTGGTCAACCAGTGCTAAAAGCATTCGACTCATCATTCTATAAAATGAATCGCTTCTTCCGCCTTCTTTCAGGTCTATTGGTCAGCATTCACCTAGCGCGAACTTCACTTCCCAAGAAAAAGCCACTTCAGCGGCAAACTTTCTTTGGTTGTGATTAGCCAGTCATCTCAGTCACCCGTAAGATAGAGAGATCAGGATCAAAGCTCCATTCATCTAGTCATCCAGTTATCCAGTTAGGGTTCCAATCTAGAGCATCGTTTAGGGTTTCATTATTCAAAGGGGTTTCCCACCCTAAAGACAAAACAAAGGCTCGACTCGTTAACGGCTTCGGCTCCAGCAATCAATGGCTTGGTTTAACATGGAATTCCAATTCCTCTTTAAGGATTTAAAGAAAGGATACCGCTGCATAGCTCCTCGATGAACAAAAATAGTTCCTCAAGCTCGATAACTCGATAAGCTGGATGGGAACAAAACAAAGAGTGGGTTGGGGGGGCTACAAAGCCAGCCATATTATATACAGTCAGGGAAATCAACGAGATCGGCTTTCGCTCTATCAGAAAAGAACCAAACGAGGACATATCGGGACGTTTCGGTGGTGGGTAGGGCATTATGGTGGTTGGATTCCTTCTCGATCTTAGAAAGCCTGGTTCGCATTCCTACTAAAGTAGGAAGTAGAAAAGGAAGACAGACGGGAAGGAAGTATGACAGGGTGGAGGGATGGGATTGCCTCTGATCTACATTCTTGACTATTGGTCGAGCCATTACCTCCGGGGATAACTTGTTAGAGTACTAAGAGATGATTTACTTATCGGAGTTAGTGAGGCAGAGATTGACTGCATGCAGACCGATGAGCTTGACATTGGGGGCGTTTCCCCAATTGGTGGTGATTAGTCAATTTCTCGGCAAACATTCATTTACTATCCCAATGAATATGTTATTTTGTAACTGCCAGGGAGCTGGATCTCATGAGTTTCTCATAAATTGGAGAGATTTTGTTAACAGGCTATAATCATGGTACTCATTGAATCCCAAACGCAGAGTCGACGAACATTAAGCAAAACCATCTGAGCACATCGAGCGGCGTATCAAGCAAAGAAGGAGGGAAAGCAAATAATGGAATATGGGAAGCGAGCTTACCGGTCTTTGCTATGGATCTTTCCCCTAGCTAGAGCCTATGCTATATCATCACTAGGAGGGAGGAGATCTAGTCTAATAAGGCATAAGAGAATATCTCTTTGGAATGAACTACACGTCACCCAGATGGGAAAAGAGCACCCCAGTTTAGTGGCACGGGCTTGATGGCGTTTATGCCCCTTCAAAAGGCACCTGACTTTTAATCATAGACAGACTTGTACTAACCTCAACATAAGGGTTTTCCCAGCTAACAAGGAAGCGGGATTGATAATTGAGATCAATTCTGAACTGGACCGAGATAGCCTATACATCAATTGACTGACACCATTCCTGAATAGATGAAGATCGTTGCGAGAAGACTACCCTCATGTAAATGCAGAAGCTTGGCAGTTGTAGAATGAACCTTGAGATCGGGTTTAATTAAAAGGAATTCGAGTAGCGAGAAGGTACTAATTGAATAATCTCAAGCAGGAAATGGAGGAACCGAACTAGCTTGGCTAGCTAAGGAAAATTTGGATACGATAGTAACTAGCCCTAAGAAGCTACTTAAAACTGTCCTAGAATCCCTACTCGCCCATTTTGCGATTCAACCTAACGCTTGTTTGAAATCTGAATGAATGGATAATACATACATAAAGAATATAAAGAATAATCTCCAACTCGTAATCAGTGGCATCTTTGCTTGTTCATGATGCTTCCATAGAGAGAAATGAAACTTTCTTCACTCTCTTTCGATCCAAGACACAAGGCAAAAGGCAAGCTGACTTAGAGGCTAAATGCCTACTTTCTGAATTAAAGAATTTACAAAAGGCTATTAATCTAGCTATCGAGTCACCCTAATGGAGAACTCTAACTGAACTTTCATGCTTTCTTTTTATTCAATGCACCAGTGCCACCTATTTTCTCTTTTCTTAAATAAGTGGTTAAGTGCTTGAGACTTCTCTAAAGAGAGTTGACTGGCAAAAAGCAGATCTTGGCTTAAAGCTTAGACTGACTTCCTTGACTGATAGCTTGAAGCCTAAGACGGAAAACTTCACTAGTGGAATTTTATTATGATAATCACCCTTTTATCACTACTCATTTTTTCGAGGGATGAGCTCTGACTAAAGTTATCGAGAAGGGATCTAATCCAGATCTTCTATTTCTGACCCGAAAGAAATTCTTGAAAGCCTACTTTCTTCGTAAACACCTTTAGATTCTGAATCATGCCATGGCTTACCCCTGATTCTAGGACAAAAGAAATAGACTAAGGGGGGCTTTCTTTGACTTCGATCGGTCTATTCACACAGCTAGGGAATAAGACTAACCTAAATTCCCTATTCACTGAACCCAAGACTTAGGGCAAAGAGAACTGCCTTTGCTCTCTTCCTTCAACTTATACGATGGAATTCAGACTCCTAACTAAACTCTCTTACGTGAAGACCGGATCTTCGGGATCTAAGTACTCCTAAAGGGCACTTGGCAACTAACTCGTGGGGAATGATATCCTAAAAATCCTCAAGTACTCACTACACTTCCTAGAAATCAAATTCCAAATGAGATATTTCAATCCATAGGACAAGCACATCCACTACTAGTAATAGGATGCCTGATAAGCTTCTCCCATCGGAATAATAAGGCTTTGAATGGGCCCGAAGATGACTTAATGGCTGGAGAATTCCCTTGCTGACAAAGAAGGGACGAGGACTTCATTACTTCCTCTAGCTAACCAATTGAGAGACCGGCTAAGTTCACGGGTTGGAGATAAGCGACCTCCGTCTTCCTAGCCCTTGAAGGTGTACCGGTTGATGCCTGTGTTGTAGAAAGAAAGTTTGAGAAAATGAAAGCAGAGTAAGGGAAGTCGACAAAAGGAGAAGGTTCGGTTTAGCAGCATTATCTTACTTCGCCGTCTTCTGGGGATGAAGTAGTCCTTTTTCAAATAGCTGGTAGTTTGGCTAAGGCATTAACTAATGGGCAGGCATTGATCCAATAAGTCAGTTGGATCCCTGGCCTAGAGGGAAAGAAAAAGAATAAGGTAAGCTAGGAATGGACTAAAAGTAGGCATACGAACTGTTTGAGACCGAGCCTTCAATCGATTCACCAATTGCATCAAAGCCCTTTTAGGCATTTTTTTAGGCAGGCCAAGAGAGAGCTTGTTTTTTGAATCAGTTGTAAGAGAGCCCCTTGCTTCAGTTGAAAGCCAAACTGGAGGGGAAAGAAGGGAATTAAGTAAGGTAGACTAGGAAGATGAAGTCGTAAGTTAAAGTGAGTTAGAAATGGAAGCCGGGGAGAAACTAAGACTTGCGGGTCTACTATCTATGTTCACCTTCCCTCTGCCATTTATATAGGAAATGCTGGGCCAGGTTGGGTGAGGTTACCTGACCGTCTTTTAGGGATAGCTTTGCTTGCTTCTTTTAGGCGGGATAGCTTACTGGAAAGATCAGAGAAGATAAGCTACTCACGGGAAATTATAGATCTGACTATTCACTCATAGCTGACTTTCTGACTTGGTACCAGTACCAGAAGAAGGGGAAGAGAACAACCAATATGAAGAAATTGGAGCCGAAAGGCGATAACGAACTACTTATCCCAGGCTGGTCTGTAGACCAATCTCAGTACTTGAATCCGGGTCATGCTCTTAGCTGAGAGCAGTTAATGCCCTGATATATGGCATGGCTCAATTTCATAATTGAAAATCGGTGGATTCTGAGTGGTCATACTAAAGCCGGGGTGCTCGAGTAGGGAAGGAAGTAGATTGATAGACCGAAGACAAGCTTTTTGGACCCGTAAACTATGCTCCTTCCACGTATAAAGCTCTGAAGAGAGATCGATGGATGGATCGTATGCCTGCTGTCTATCAAGCCGCAAAACTACCACTCAGATCTAAGGCGAAGCTAATCATAGACAAAAATAAGAAATAGTCACATCCTTATTTTATAGTACACTTTTTCACTTCCCCTTGGTCACCTTCCATTTTCCATCAAGGTTGACTTCACATCGCTTTATTCAAATAAGATAATTAAATCAAGGTGGCTATAAAGCCATTCTTTCTAAATCCCCCACCACTTTCTTATCCTTGTCTTGGTTGCATACTTTGTTCGCCAGAGGATGAGCGACCTGCTAAGTAGGAAATGACTCAAAAGCTACATTCAAGACTGAGGCGGGTCGGATCCCAACTCTCTATCTGAAAAAAAGGGCATAACGCTAATCTGGCATAAAAGGATAAGTTTATTCCTCTGCTGGAGAGGTAGGTGAGGAAAACAGTAGTTCTACTGCTGGGATTTCAGTCACCGTCGACCCCGATCAATAGTTTAATCCATTTCTTTCGTCATTGGACTTGTTTGGCTAACGTTCATATGCCCCTAAATACCTAAGGTAGCTATCTATTTTCTAGATTCTTAATAGCAAGCACAGAAGCAGGAAAGCTAGCCAAGTAACAATTAGAAAAGTCCCATCCATTGGTATATGCCCTATTTACAATAGGGGAAACAGTGACTTCCTCAACAGTAGCTGGTAAGGCTGAAGTAGAGGTGGCTGGCTGTAATCGCTTACATAGGGAACTCCAGTTAATAGAGCTAGTACAAAGAAGAGCCTACAAGACCGTTGAAATCGTACGAGACAAAGCCAGTACGTAGAGGGGCTAAGCCACAGCGGCAGACAGGAATTGTTGGGATCATGCCCATTACAGTAGCGTGAAGCGATAACAGAAAGTGGAGAGTCCCAGATCTGGTCCATATGAACTCGGTGATTAGACACAGAGATTACTCTTCTTGTGGCCCAGCAGGTTAGGCTCTTGCTTCTTATATGAAAATAAGTCATTATGGAGAAAGGAATAATCCGCGGGCGGCAAGAGTTTCCGAGACATAGCAAGTAACCCGTCACATAGAGGATTGTCCTAACAGACGAATTATATGCGCCCAGAGCTCATGGTCCATAAGAGGTAAAAAGGCCATTGAAAGAACGAGTGGCTAGTTCGTTTGAGTTGCTTTAGGAACTCAATTTCCTAGCTCAAAAGGAGATTCCGACATCCTTCTTGTCATCCAACTCAAATGGGGTTAGTGGATCCCTTTAATGTCAATGGAGTTATCATGCTTGTGAAAGATAGCTATTCTTCGAATCGAAAAAGAAATGTATGAATAGAGGCTTTGCCTTACGAGTGAACTGCCTTACCTAACGAGGGCTAAGATAGACCCACATTGCTGCTGCGCAATTTACTAGTTTAACGGAACTAAATTGATTATTACTAATGATAAATAGTAATCAGTAGGCCTTTCCCCAATTTCTTTTTTGGGTTTGGTAGCAAGGTAAGCGGGAGCAGCGCATAGGGATAAAATCATTTGGTTGGTAAGAACCATTTCGAAGAAGTTCGACCTTGGAAAAAAGCCATTGGGAATGGAAAATCCTAGTTCTTCCAAGCCAGGCCAGAGAAAGCCTAAGCCAAAATGTTAAATAGTAGGAGATGGGTAAACCGCCCAAAGTCGCATTCAGTCACTTCCGGGGTGAAGGCTAAAGCACCTCTTCTCAATCGAAGGAAGAGAACGAGACATATCTTACTTACGATCTTTTTTTGCAGTATCCATGAATCTTAATTAAAAACACCAGGCAATGAAATAGCACTCATTAAATAAAAGAAGACCGCTCGCCAACTACTATGATTAAAAGAACTACCATTGAACTGGCTTTCCTCTCGCTATACCTAATATATTCAAAGCAAGCAGTCAATCCCATCATTTCTCCCTTATTTTACTGGAATTCCATCGAGCCACGCGTCTCATCTCTCTTCCCACAGGAACCACTTTTACTTCAAGTCAGTGTTTTGAGATCGTTAAACACAAGTTGGAGATCGACCATTTGCATAGAAAAAAGGTGAACAAATTAAAGTCCATTCATGCCAATCTGCGTCAAGCCCTTTGATATTGATTTGAGATCCCCAGTTAGGGTATACCTAATTATTTCTATTCTATTTTAGTAGATTCCACGGAAAAAGTCCTTCTAACATCTCTTGTTGGAATGATCAATCTAATTTTCAATGAAAAGCGGGTCCTTGTTCTTTCGCATGTAGAAAGGAGAAGAGTGAAAGAGATTACCTAGCTCACATTTCTGGCTGGGGGAAGGCTGAAAAGCTCTTGCTTTGCGATCATGCTTCCTCCTTAAAAAGCCACAAGACTCTTGAAAAGTCTCATTTGTAGTAAAGGATCCATTTCTAATGGAGCTAATTGCTTCATATATGGAAATTATTGTTGTAACTAAGTCCGGAGAGAATGTATTGTCAAACAAAGGACTGCCACGTGTAGATGCCCTAATTTTCTTTAATATCTACTTTGATGACCTAGATCGGGCTTTCGATGTGATTTCTTTCCATTTCCAAAAGGAGCTAGATACGGCGAAGAAGGACTTCTTCCCTTCTTTTCCCAAAAATGAAATAGGAGAAGTGCACTATTCAACAAAACACAAAGCTAATAACAGAACTGGATCTCTTATATAGAGTCATAGAAGTAGAGACGGGCGGTCATGCCATAGATTGCACAGGAGGCTTGAATACCTCTTACTTTTCATTTTAAAGAGAGGGGATATCAAAGTCTTGCATAAATAGTGGCTCCCGCTGATCGATATACATCTCAATCAGCTAAGAAAAGGCTAATCACATTATCAATCGGCCATTGATAAGAAATCAATTCCAAAGCACAATGCTAGCTAATGGCCGGCCTTCATTTTTCTTTTCATTAATTAAAGCTTCTAGTTATATTATATGGCCTTTTTGATTTCATCCGTATGAATATAGTTTAAGAATGAGAAAAAACCTTCTTTTTCAATCTTGTACGAAGATAGACTGAACATCAACAGAATCTCGACAGTAAAGGCAACAAAATAAGTAGAATCAAGGTGAAACTGGGCTAGCCTTCATCCTAGCTACCCTCTCTCTTATTATACAATACCACTGGGAATTGGATGCTTCCTCAGAAGCTGCTCCTTCTCTAACAACCTCTTTTTTCCACTGTGCAAGAAGTTCATTTCCTTACTAAGCTAAGCTTTTAGTGTCCTATCCAAACCTCCCTAACAGCCTATGAACTCAAAGCCATATTTGCCTTTATCTGATTTCAACCTAATGATCTTTACTGTGCATGGATATCTTTACTAATGATTCAATCTCCTCCCAGAGTAGCAACTGAAAGAGTTAACTTCCCCAGTGAACTCCCTCACACCACTGGCATCAAAGAGGAGCAGTGCCAAAAAGAAAATAGCATATATTATTGTTATTGCTTGCGCAAAGATCGGAATCATACCTCTGGCAAGCATTGTCTTCTGTTACCTAAACAGCTGTTATTTCTACTTTACTGAAATAGAGACTTTTATTGATACTTGAACTATTGACCTGGCTAGCGCTAATGCTTTGCAAGGTAATTGGAGACTGGTCTGCTTGAAATCGCTAGGGTTGAGAAGGGTCTGCTAATCATGGTACAAATTATCTGTTTACATAAGTATACTACCGAAGCAGTTATGCCGACAACAGCTGAAATAGCAGAGGTGATTGCCGATACTCTCTATCTATAGGATAAGCAACTAGATCGATTCCTAACAGGAGAGTTACTATGCGTAACAGTAAAACATTGAATTGGACCGCTTCGCCCCTTTGCTTGGCTGATCTTCCTTGCCCATTTCTGTTTCGAAATCTAGATTGATCACTCAGAGGAGCAGGATCCCCATCTCTAGAACAAAAGAAAGCTATCCAATGCCAAAGCTAAATTGCTTCTGATCTTATTCCCAGTCGAAAGAAGATTTCTTATTCAAAAGATTGGAGTTCGGGGTATTGACTCATAAATAATTTACGTGAAAGTAATGGAATAGGCAACAAATCACCTCACTCCTCGCCTATTGATATTCCTCCAAGAGATTCAATAGGACTTGGTCTCGATGTCAACTAAAGAATTTACTGAGTCTGGTATTCCCTTATGAAGTGCTAATGCAGTCGATTTCTTCACATCTTCGGTTGCCAGTTCAATCGGACTTTTTTCGAGTCCTGCCTTAGTAAAAGGTATTCCCATATCGGGTGAATGACCAAATCGAGATAAGTTGCCCTTCTCTTCATTTATCCAGATCCAGAATCTATCAATAGAAGGACAACGATACTCGAAGACTTCTCACTTTCTGCCAAAGTGGGAACCTTCCCATAACTCTCAAACGTGATAAAAGCCCTCTTTTTGGCACCTTCACGCTCAAAGGGATCCAACCCTATAACTTAATCATTGGGGTTTTTCTTCGTCTTTCTCCTTAGGGACGGACCTCGACTCACTACATGAAGGAGTAGACCAAGGCAAAAAACTTCAACTAAACGCATATATCGCATAGAAGATAAGACTGCATTGGAAGCTTGATGAGCGAATCAATCAATTCAGGCAGGTTCAGCTAGTTCCAAGCCAATCTCTAAAGTTAGAAGTTCAAATTGAGCAATTTCATTTTACGGAGTTCCAAGCTTTTTGCTTCGTTAGTAGCTCAAATCCAAGTTGAGCCTAGCTTCTCTTTTTTGTTGGAATTGTCTCGAATCGAAAGTTCCATCTTCAAAGAGATAGAAAGACCAGGGCAGGCATTAGACGCTTTAACATTCACTTCGTTCGGTCTTAATATTTAGGCTTCCTGCTTTAATAGAAATTCAACCTTTCAGACTTAACTTAATCAAGGTTCAGCTCAAGTAACAGAAGGTTGAGCTAGTCTTTGTGTAACACCCCGATCCCTCTCGAGACCGAGAGTTCTATCAATCAATCTAATCACAACCCAAATCCAAACCCGGGCAAAAATTTCAGGGAAAACGGACGGAGTCTCCCCTGTTTCTAGGCGAAATGTAAAACCTGTAATAGTATATAAATGGACCACCACTGTGTCCAACCATACAAAACTTCCTCAAGGCCATCCGAGCCTCGGTTCTCAACAATTAAACTCAACAAGTATACATACATTTCCAATTTAAAAGCTAACCTATCTCTTTTTATTTTAGACAAGTACACCCAAACTTGAAAATTAAACCATACTAAGCTACTGCATAAAATAAACTATCATGCCATTCTAGCTCTTTTCCTTTGGACATTACAACATGCATTGAAGTTAAGCTATGCTAACTGATTACAGAAACTAGCTTATTAATTTACCTCAACTACCTAGCTAGATTTAAATTACATTTCTTTTAACAGTAAATACATACATCATATGAAATCATATATCTTTACAACTTCGACACTCAAGCCACATAGGCACGCAAGACAACTCTTCAGGCATGAACTTTCACAAAATCACGAACTTTCCAACTAACATGACATTTCCTGAAATGTGGTGGTGAGGAGTGAGTATACACAACACGTATACTCAGTGAGGGTGAGACAGATATCAAATTGGAGAGAAATAAATTCGTGCAATGCAAATAAGACAGTTAAGCAATATAACTGAGAAGTAAGCAATCGAGACAAACAATCAATACAATAAGCAATTACTGAAAGCATTAACACAACCATTCAAAGCTATACCACACTCTGAAGGCTATGGTTCACTCATACGAGCAATATACCATTTCACGAGCGATACATCAATCTCGAGCTTGATGTTGACAACGATGACAATAAGCGCGCAACCACCTTATAACACCAGTTTGGAATACCCCGGGAGTAACCATCAATTCTACGACCCAAATCTCCCTGGGAGGCAACCCAAGCGAGAAAAGGGAATAGCCACGGAGCTAGAGCAACCAACACTGGCAACCCGAGGCTACCCAGAGAGGCCCATCACTCACGCGCTGGACACTATGCAATGCAAGACTCGATACAAGGCGATAAACGAGCGATAAACAAGATATCAAGCATTATCAACAACTGATAAACATTTCAATCAATAATCAACTCTAACAAGCGTAATAAGCATTAACAAGCATTTACAATCAAACAAGTAACAAGAACAATACCAATTAACCTTATTAAGCAATAACAAGTATCCTATAGGCATTATAAGCATTCTATAAGCATTATAAACATTCTATAAGCATTATAAACATTCTATAAGTATTATAAACATTCTATAGCCAATATACTATGAAATCACACAACATTCCAAAAATGACCCCAACTTTCAAAACGCTACTACTTTCAAACGAGCCACGAGCTTTGGAAACTGACTTCACCAATCCTCCTAGGTCACCATAAGGCACGTCTAAAGACCCCGAAACCCTACTTTACCCTAGAATTCAAGCAAAGTCCCGATTTCCCCCTTTGCTCGTTTGAACTACAACTATATCAACCAAACACCCAACCAACGCCATAATCGCACCAAAAGTGCTTCCATGGCCTCCTGAAACAATGCCAACACGTAAAACGAGAAAACATCAAACTTGACCTAAACGACCCCGACTTTCACTAAGCCGTTTTTCTCTGTTTTTCCATTACACATTCCAATTAAACCACACATTTAGGCATTCTAGCATATCTAGCATCTTCCTATATCAACAGAACGCGTAACGGAGCAACTTCATCGAAACGAGGGTTTACTATTTATCATTTACTATTCATTATACAATTTATATTTCAATTTCAATATTCAACCGCAGAAAATGTTAAAAAGCTATAAATACATGTTCTACAATCAACAAGGAACATTCTTTAAGCATTAAAACGATTAAACTAATGATCTACACATAAAATCCAAAAATCAAAGTTTAGATACAAATATTTCAAATGTGCAAATAACGATGAAACCCTCACCTTAGACGCTCCTAGACGCTAGGAAAACCCGTAGGATGCCTCAGAAATCACCCCGTGCAAGCCCTCGCGAAGAATCGAAGTTTTGAATGTTGAAATGTATTTTTTTTTCCTTCGGATTTTCGGCCATCTCAAGGCTGTTTTCAGCTTGTTTTTATTTCTTTTTCTTTGTTATTTTGCTTAATAAAGGATGACAAAGTTAGTCAAATAGTCAAGGCTTGGTCAAACTAACTTAAACTTGGTCAAACTAGCCTATTTCATGCATTTTTAGGCTAAAACAACTAAGGAAATATCAATTCTTGCTAACAACAATTAAAATATAAAATTTAAGGCACTAAAATACTAGTTTCACTATTTGCTGAGGACTCGAATTCATTTCCTAACTATCTCTCTCGAAATGCTATGCAATTTGCGTCAACCAAGAAGTGACAATTAAATCTCAAAGAATCTAAGAAATATATCATTTTTGGAAAGCATCACAGTTTAAAATGTACTCCTGCTCGGAGTTACTTTTCTCATTTATTTGAAAACCGAGTGATTTTAACGCAAAACAACCAAAACCGATTATTAAAATAATCAAAACAATCAAGGTAATCAATATTCATTTAAAATAATTAATTTAACTAGTTCTACAATATTTTAAAGAATTATGAAGTTAATATTAAGCTACAAATGAAAGTTAATATAAACACATAGTCAAATACAATTAAACACTAACATTTAAGATAACACTTAATTAATCACAAGAAAAGAATTTCAATTACTATAATTATTAGAAATGGGTAATAATCTTTTAATTATTCAATATATAACTACTTAATGCTTCTAAGAGAAATATTAAAATAGTGCAAATTGGTTGATTTAACTAATTAAACATTTAATCAAATGCAGTCAAGTGCTATTAAATGATGCCGGGTTCGGGTTATCACATCCTTCCCCCCTTAAAACAATTGCGTCCTCGCAATTCTTCTTCCAATAGAACTCAGCATCATCTAAAATCCAATTCTGACTAATCTTCATTAGCTACTGAACAAGTATTTCATCAAGATGACCAATAGGAAAGTTCAAGTAGAAATGCCAAGTGGTAACGCCAAATAAAGGCTCAAATGTAGATACCGTACAAGAATCTCGTTGATACGAATACCGAAGAAGAATAAATCCCAACCAGAAACGCCGAGATAATACCAATAAAGACTAAAACAAAGATACTGTAGATGTCATTAATACCACACAATAATGACAAGAAGAATAGCTCACACACGAATCTCCAATAGAAGTCTAACTATTACTGCCCGAGAATTCCCAAAAAAAGAAGCCAAATAAAAGCTCAAACAAAGGTTCCATCTAGAGGTCCAAAGAATTACCCCGCTGGTCATGAATTTCATAGAAGAATTCCCTGTTAAGAGTGCTGAAGAAAATACCAAGAACCCAATCAAATATATTTCCAAGTTCCAAAGAAGCCTTCCAAATAATAACCCCATGGAACAACCAATTAGATTCCGAGTTTTGCTATCAAATGCTGAGATGAATGTCAAAGGAAATAGCAGAGAAAATATAATGTGCCCAATGAGACAACCAAGTTGAATATCAAACATAGTTTCCCAGTTGGATGAAAACTCCAAGGATAAACACCGAACTGGTGAACAATATACCGAAACCAAACTCTGAGGCCTCTTCACTGTTTGCCAAGTGAGAACTTCATACAACTTTGCCAATAAGGAAAATACCAATAGAACGCCCAATAAGAATTTCAAAGAATACCATAAGTAGTATTATACAATAAGTCTGATAGGAACTCCAAATACCAAACCTATTGAGGAACACTAAAGAAGATATCCGAAACAATGCTCCAATAAGAAAGTAGCCAAGTTTGCCCAATAAGTAAATACTAAATAATTGGTCACTGAGAATTCCATATAATACCATTGAAGAATTTCCAATCAGGAATGCCAGTATCACACCAATAAAAACCGAGATACATATACCATAGATAATACTTTGCAGTAAGGCCGATTGAAATCCCAATAGCCAAATCCACCGAGAAATGCCAACAGAAGTCTCCAAAGAATACCCATTAAGAAAACCAAAGAATGCTCCAAAGAATAACCAAATAAAACCCCAAGAGAAAGTTACTCTTTCACAAATGTTAAGCATAGAAGAGGACCTTAGAGATTCGCCAATAACCGAGCTCCAAAAGCCAACACCAATTCCCAAATAAAGGCTAGTCAAATGCCATTCATTTCCTGCCAATCCATACACCTTGAAAAGCCAGCGGTGAACCACTTCTTCAGGGGAGGAAGAGGACTTACTTACCATTTCAGTAGGACATGTATGAATGCCAATATATCACAGTTATACACATGCCTTAAACTATTATGCAAGCAAGTTTACAAAACAGTTTATTCAACAAAGTCACTCAAGCACGGCAATCAAGTCAAGCACAACATAATCAATTCAAATCACGACATAGCTGATTCAAGACATTCTATACACACATTACAAGTAATACTTCAAGCAAATAACAATTCACAAGGTCGATTCGATTCACGATGCCAATTCAATAGGTCAATTCAATGCACAACTAGACACTTCACTTTACTTGAGAAACATTTAACACATAACACATAACTATATCACATAGGTGCATACATTCAAGTCAAGACACACAATCTCACATACAAGAATACACTTTCAAGACACACTTAACAAGCACACATTCAAGGGTCACTACCCACCAGACCGAGGACCCTGTCCCGGCTTATGAGCTAGACAAGCTCTGATACTACCTGTAACACCCCGATCCTTCTCGAGACCGGAAGTTCTATCAATCAATCTAATCACAACCCAAATCCAAACCCGGGCAAAAATTTCAGGGAAAACGGACGGAGTCTCCCATGTTTCTAGGCGAAATGTAAAACCTGTAATAGCATATAAATGGACCACCACCGTGTCCAACCATACAAAACTTCCTCAAGGCCATCCGAGCCTCGGTTCTCAATAATTAAACTCAGAAAGTATACATACATTTCCAATTTAAAAGCTAACCTATCTCTTTTCATTTTTGACAAGTACACCCAAACTTGAAAATTAAACCATACTAAGCTACTGCATAAAATAAACTATCATGCCATTCTAGCTCTTTTCCTTTGGACATTACAACATGCATTGAAGTTAAGCTATGCTAACTGATTACAGAAACTAACTTATTAATTTGCCTCAACTACCTAGCTAGATTTAAATTACATTTCTTTTAACAGTAAATACATACATCATATGAAAGCATATATCTTTACAACTTCGACACTCAAGCCACATAGGCACGCAAGACAACTCTTCAGGCACGAACTTTCACAAAATCACGAACTTTCCAGCTAACATGACATTTCCTGAAATGTGGTGGTGAGGAGTGAGTATACACAACACGTATACTCAGTGAGGGTGAGACATATATCAAATTGGAGAGAAAGAAATTTGTGCAATGCAAATAAGACAGTTAAGCAATATAACTGAGAAGTAAGCAATCGAGACAAACAATCAATACAATAAGCAATTACTGAAAGCATTAACTCAACCACTCAAAGCTATACCACACTCTGAAGGCTATGGTTCACTCATACGAGCAATATACCATTTCACAAGCGATACATCAATCTCGAGCTTGATGTTGACAACGATGACAATAAGCGCGCAACCACCTTATAACACCAGTTTGGAATACCCCAGGAGTAACCATCAATTCTACGACCCGAATCTCCCTGTGAGGTAACCCAAGCGAGAACAGGGAATAGCCACAGAGCTAGAGCAACCAACACTGGCAACCCGAGGCTACCCAGAGAGGCCCATCACTCACGCGTTGGACACTATGCAATGCAAAACTCAATACAAGGCGATAAACGAGCGATAAACAAGATATCAAGCATTATCAACAACTGATAAACATTTCAATCAATAATCAACTCTAACAAGTGTAATAAGCATTAACAAGCATTTACAATCAAACAAGTAACAAGAACAACACCAATTAACCTTATTAAGCAATAGCAAGTATCCTATAGGCATTATAAGCATTCTATAAGCAATATAAACATTCTATAAGCATTATAAACATTCTATAAGCATTATAAACATTCTATAAGCAATATACTATGAAATGACACAACATTCCAAAAATGACCCCAACTTCCAAAATGCTACTACTTCCAAACGAGCCCCGAGCTGTGGAACCCGACTTCTCCAATCCTCCTAGGACACCATAAGGCACGTCTAAAGACCCCGAAACCCTACTTTACCCTAGAATTCACGCAAAGTTCCGATTTCCCCCTTTGCTCGTTTGAACTACAACTATACCAATCAAACATCCAACCAACGCCATAATCGCACCAAAAGTGCTTCCATGGCCTCCCGAAACAATGCCAACATGCAAAACGATAAAACGCCAAACTCGACCTAAACGACCCCGACTTTCACTAAGCCGTTTTTCTCCGTTTTTAAATTACACATTCCAATTAAACCACACATTTAGGCATTCTAGCATATCTAGCATCTTCCTACATCAATAGAACGCGTAACGGAGCAACTTCATCGAAACGGGGATTTACTATTCATCAATTACTATTCATTAGACAATTTATATTTCAATTTCAATATTCAACCGCAGAAAATGTTAAAAAGCTATAAATACATGTTCTATAATCAACAAGGAACATTCTTTAAGCATTAAAATGATTAAACTAACGATCTACACATAAAATCCAAAAATCAAAGTTTAGATACAAATATTTCAAATGCGCAAATAACGATGAAACCCTCACCTTAGACGCTCCTAGACGCTAGGAAAACCCGTAGGATGCCTCGGAAACCACCCCATGCAAGCCCTCGCGAAGAATCGAAGTTTTGAATGTTGAAATGTGTTTTTTTTTCCTTTGGATTTTCAGCCATCTCAAGGCTATTTTCAGCTTGTTTTTATTTCTTTTTCTTTGTTATTTTGCTTAATAAAGGATGACAAAGTTGGTCAAATAGTCAAGGCTTGGTCAAACTAACTTAAACTTAGTCAAACTAGCCTATTTCATGCATTTTTAGGCTTAAACAACTAAGGAAATATCAATTCTAGCTAACAACAATTAAATTATAAAATTTAAGGCACTAAAATACTAGTTTCACTATTTGCTGAGGACTCGAATTCATTTCCTAACTATCTCTCTCGATATGCTATGTACTTTACGTCAACCAAGAAGTGACAATTAAATCTCAAAGAATCTAAGAAATATATCATTTTTGGAAAGCATCATAGTTTAAAATTTACTCCTGCTCGGAGTTACTTTTCTCATTTATTTGAAAACCGAGTGATTTTAACTCAAAACAACAAAAACCGATTATTAAAATAATCAAAACAATCAAGGTAATCAATATTCATTTAAAATAATTAATTTAACTAGTTCTAGAATATTTTAAAGAATTATGAAGTTAATATTAAGCTACAAATGAAAGTTAATATAAACACATAGTCAAATACAATTAAACACTAACATTTAAGATAACACTTAATTAATCACAAGAAAAGAATTTCAATTACTATAATTATTAGAAATGGGTAATAATCTTTTAATTATTCAATATATAACTACTAAATGCTTCTAAGAGAAATATTAAAATAATGCAAATTGGTTGATTTAACTAATTAAACATTTAATCAAATGCAGTCAAGTGCTATTAAATGATGCCGGGTTCGGGTTATCACACTTTGTCTAGTCAATCAAGTAGCTTTTCTTCGATTTATTCTGACTGATTAATTTTGCTCTAAATGACTACCGCGATGTCCACATCTGCCCACGCCTAGATCTGAGCTTTCGTGATAGGTGAAAGAACCTTTTCCGTAGGGGAGAAAAACGGACTATAAGTTAAGTTAACTAAGCCCTTGTTGGTAAGGAAGGCTATTTTAATACCTAAAGTAAAGGACGCAATTAAGAGGTTGGGCTTGGCAAGTAGACTTTCCTTCCTAAACCTAAAAAAGGACTCTTGGAGATTGACTGGGGATATCTTTGACTATATTTAGTATATAGTAAAGGTTCGATATTTCACTAAAAAAATAGAAAATGAGGGTGAATCTGGTCCTCATGGTTATGACCTATAACTCAAGACCTGCCATTCTATTTACTCCGACAGGCAAATCACTACTAACATAAACTACTGTACTTTTCCAACCCACCGCCCTCAACTTCAATGCAAATAATTCCTTTCCTTTCCTTCTGCTTCTGCGTGAGAAGATTCCTTACTCACCGTCCTAGCTTCATAGTCTAGGTGTGTCTATACGGAGTAATTCAGCCTTAAATGCTACGGCTTATAAGAGGACCCCCTATATCCAGCCCAGCACCACAAAGCCTCATAGAGGTAGAAGTCTGGAATGGAAGTAAACTAGCTCTGATTTTTCTCATTCAAGCCCTAGAATCCTGTCCTTCTTTTTTCACTGGATGAAGTTACTTGGCACTGTTATGATAACACGAGCTAAGGGAGATTGGTTCACTAAAAAGAGGAAGGCGCATAGGATCAGATCACTTGCTCATACATCACAGCAGACACATTGACTGGCTTACTCCAAAACATAGAACAAAGACTAGATTCCTGATTCTTGAATCGGGGAAAGACACGAAGCCTTCTCTTATAGTACTTTTCATTCCCTCTTTTGTCTTCTCGAGCAAGTTCTATAGATTCCATAAGCCAAAAGAGCCTTTTCATACGATCCATGAAACAAGGGCCTAATTCTTGCTATGATACCAATCTAACTTTGCTCCCTATCTATGGTTGATGTAATACTTCTTTCGAACGTAGAGTAAGCCAACCCTTAAGGTCCCTTCATGCAATGACATTCCCATAAGGATAGAGTAAGGATTCCTCTCTTGTCCTACTCAAGGGGTGCTGTAGGTTTCTTTTTCCCTCCCCTCAATAGATTGCGAGGGCCCCTATAAGACTGTGATATCTCTTCCTCCTTATAGGTCCAAGCATAAGGCGAACAATGTCTATCCTTGGGATCCTAGCGTTGCATCAGGGGGCCAAAACCACCGTTTAACTAGCTCTTTCGACATCCTGCCTGGAGTATGGATCCGTATCCGCCACTCACTCTATTAGGCGGCTACCTGATCATTAACAAGTAGAAACTATAGTCGTTTAACAGCGCTGGATCCTGCTTCTTTCATGGTCCCAAAGAGCAGGTTGGAACGAACCTATCTAAACCCATCCATCTTCATTCGATCGATATGTGATCCTTACTCCTTATATAATTAATAAGAATCTTATCTGTTTAACCAGCTGATAGGCAACTGGACTCCCTTTTGTATGCATGCTGGTAAGACTGATCTACTATCATTCTATCTTTTTTCTTGAAAGAACGTATATGATGGTTATGAATGGATAAATGCAATGATTGATCCCATAGTGTTTCATTTAGCATGCCATATAGTAGTAAGTGTGACACCCGGGAATTTCATCACAATTCCTATATAACTGTTGCATATTTACTTGAACATTCTTATGTGCATCACTTTTCTGCTTAATTGTTTTATTTTGATGCTTCTATTCATAAGGAAATTTACTGTTTTGAAAGTGCAATCTAATATTTTTCCTAAGTCATATGGCACATAAAAAGAATTGGGAACTTGTCATTTTGGACTTTCGAGCTCGGGAGCATGCATTTGGAAAATGTTTTCCGCATCATTTGAATAGTGTTACATATATAGATATTAGTTTTGAACTAGTTAGCATTTTCTTGATGTTTTAAGCCTATTTGACCAGGTATTACTAAAGTTTGACCTAGCATAATATAAGATACATATACTATATACATATATACTAATCGTGCTAACATAATATATCAAAAACAAAAGCAAAAATTCTCACTTTGTCCCTCCCTAACCGACGGCCAAAAGGAAAGGAAAAGGAGCAATTTCTTCTTCAAGCCTTGGTGATTGATCTCTTGCAAGCATCCTACATCTAGTTCTAAGCTCTCCTAAGTTCCTACAAACCTCCTAGACCTCTTGCAAGTGAGGGAGTTGCATATTTCTTGAATTTAAAGTTGTTACATATATGTTGCATTTCTTGTATTGATTGAATATAGCTATATTGCTTGTTATATAATCATTAGAACCTATAGAACTATCTTTTGTTGCTAGATAACAACTTCTATGGCTAGAAGCTTGAATCACCCGAGGAAAACAATGAATAGTGCTTGAACTTAGGGTTTTGATGAAACTTGCTAATTAGATCGAATTGAGGCTTCCTTTAGGTGCTTTACCCATTAGTGGAACTAGACAAAAGCTCACGTGAGTTTGAATTGCCCGAAAATAAGCTAGATTGTGAAATTGGTTAACTTTAAAAAGGGGGGTTTTCACAAAACGTAATTCGGGCTCATTTGGACTTTGGATTAGGTATCCTTAGGTCAAGGAAGCACTTTTGGCACTTTCATTGCGTGAAATTGGGGTTCGGAAAGGGTAGTTGTAGTTAAAACCGACTTAGGGCCTTCCCGAGCTTTTGCTTCTAAAATGGGTCTTCATGATCTTGATAGGTGTCTTTTGGCTTAATTAGAAATGTAGTATGATTATAATGTGGTTTTGTAACTTTGAAATGCACGTAGGAGAATGAAAGATTGGCTAAAGAAAGGGGAAAAGTAGTGTTTTGGCTATTTTGATGCATCTAGTGCTTGTAAATGTGTTATCATGTGCTTATATGATTATCTGAAGTATAATTGAGCTATTTGAGTAGATTGTGGAAAAATTTATGTTGTTTGCCTCTTTTGAGACTATATAGCTATCTCATGCACAAGTTCGTTTATAATGTGTTTATGTGAGGGCAGCCTACTTTGTTGACCCTTTTCCTTGTTAATTGTTGTTCTTGAATCTTGCGGTTTGGTTTCAAAGTTGCGCAACCTTTTTGGACATGGTTGCGTCGAGAAACACGGGCGGCGTCGGGCTTGTCGTGCTCCCTCGACTACCATGGTGCCTATTCCCTTTCTCACTAAGTATACTCCACTACCCCAGAGGTGTAGTTCACCTACTGGGCATATAGAACTACCTCAGAAGAAAGGGTCGTAGGATCGGGGTACATCCGGAGTACCCCAACTTGAAGGAGTAAGGGTTTGCTGGCACTTGCATGAAGTTCGTGGTTCGTGGTTCAAGATTGAAGACTTGAAGTGGAACTGTATCCTTTTTAAAAAATGTGGTTAATTACTTGACTATTTGATGTTGTTGCTTTATGTTATAATTATGGCTTTCTGTGATTGCATATCATATTGCACGCCCCGGTATGCTGCATCACCTCCCTTGCTGGGCAACATTGTTGTTCACTCCTCATTTAACATGTTTCAGGAGAAGCTGAGGTGAATCCCCAGCTAGTAGCAGTAGAGGAAGAAGAAGAAGTACAAGTAGATCCGATTCCGTGATTCTTGTGTGATAAGGTTGATTGTAATGTGAAGCTTGCGTTGAGTTGTTAATTGTTGTCTTTTTGTGACTTTAAGGGTCTTGTATATATTTGGTAATTGAAGGAACTTGTAATCTTGTATGAAGGATAACAAAGTTAGAGGGCATGTAATAATGGATTCTAGTTTACTTCTCTTATTGCGTGCTTGTGTGTTATTAACTTGGTAGTAGGACTTAGTTATAGTTGTACCCAACTACTTAAAGTTAAAGTTAGCATTGCCTTGCATGCTTGTGTGCTATAAGTAGGTTTTTGTTGCTCCAAGGCTTGGATGGCCTTGAGATCTTGGCTTGACTGTGAATATCTTGAAGAATAGGTTGTATGTGTTATAATTGTGAATCAAAGATTATATGTGGCTATTTGCAGGTAACAGTTTAGTACATGGTACAGAGGAGACTCTGTCCGAGTGATAGGTCCGGACTTGACCTATAGCATGGGGTTGGGTTCTGGGCGTTACTGTAAGGTTATATGAAAACAGACCATGATATAGACAAGAGGCTAGATCGTGATAAGGGCATTATAGAAAAAATCCCTAATTAAAATTAAGGCAGTGACCCGTCATGACTGTATCTCAAAGGAAAACCTATAATAGGAGATAATGAAAGAAGGAAAATTTGATCAATCTCTAGTCCTTCACACCCTCCTAACTATGCCCCTTGTGGTAAACTGAGTCGTGCAACACATCTTTTCATATCTTGACTTGGTACAATCTCCTTTTCAAATTCGTCCTGTAAGCAGATTTGAGCACTTTGACCATCTATAAAAAAAAGCTCATCTTCCTACTCCTACACCTCTCATGTGCTGTATGGCTTGGCTTGATGCATCTTTTTACCTGGATTTGGGCTATATTTCTTAAAGAAGGCCCTTTTTCAAGCAGCAAGATCAGGGATCATAGATAATAGGCTCTCATGTGAAAAGGGGAACAAGATGCTCAATGGGATGGAAAGGGGAAATGGCCTATGACCAAATGTTCCCATTACGATATGAAGATGAGATTTTTTCCTTGCTGTGAAGGTGTAGCAGGAGACTACCCAAATCCATATAAATCCAATCCTCATTGCTTTAGCCCTAGACCTTGTCATTCTAAATGTACTATTCTCTATGCTATTAAATAGATCGATTTGCTATGCTAGCCCTTTCTTTGATTGAAAAGGCGGTGATCCAGCTACTGTATTGGACAAGGATCGAAAAAGGCTGGCTTGCTTGCTACTTCGACTAGAGCACATAAAGAATGCCAATGTTGCAACGTTAATGGACCGTATAGCTCCCTATTGGCTTTCACATGGCTTCTTTTCAGATCAAATAGTCAATAGAAATTCACTCATAACAGAAGCTAGAGGACAGTCTTCGTAGGACGCATGGACGGATGAGCGATTGGACCGCCTACAGGATAGTTACTACACAGATACAAACTCTGTTGTTCTTGGTAGTCCTCTTCCAGAAGAAGAGATCTCTTCTAGTAAATTAGGAAAGTTTACGTTAGAATACATTGTAAACACTAGTATACTCTTAGCACCAAAGAGTTATTCTATTTTGACTCAAGAAGACAGTCGAATCATTAAACACAAGGGTCTTGCCCATAAATTGGTCAATGAAGAATGGTTTGAGTTACAATACGTGAATCCGTCTAGAATAGAGGAAAAAACATTAGAAACAAAGTTCAATATTGATTGGGATAAACTACAAATTTTCAAAAAGGATAAGCTAGTGAGACTTGGAATTAATATTGGTAACAAGAGGAAACATGTCTATGATGAAAATAATGTTTGGGTGGACACTCTTCCTTTAGGAGTAACATATTAGGCTGGTCAAGCTAATAGGATACTCTTATATAAAGAGAAGCAATATGAAGAAGTATATAAGCGTCTTCATGATCTAGAGCTATTAGCTAAGAAAAGTGAGATGACTTATTTAAAGTCAGAAGAAGCTAGTTTGAGAAAAAGTATAGAGAATTTAAAGTCAGAAGAAGCTAGATTGAGAAATCATATAGATAATCAGAAGTCAAAAAATGATAGTCGAAATCAGTCTTTTCAAGATAATGATAAGCTTGATAAGAGTCAATCGCACTCTGCACAGAAAACAGATAATCCTAAGCAACCTACTTACAAAAAACAGCCACCCTAAGGATGTAAGCAGAAGAAGCCGAAGGGAAATGAGACTAGCTAAGCTGCTTCCGCCTAGGAAATTCATTCATTAGAAAGTTGGGTCTACCTTCTTCCTTAGTTGACTAGACTAATGTGATAGATAGGTAGACATTTCTCGAACAAAGCTCAGTCCTTCAATATATTGGTATAAATGTCTTTGTCAGTCAGTTCCCTTCTCTTTCAAAAGCCAATCGTATTCTGCCAATCTAAAGATCAGATCTATCAAAGACGGACTAATCAAGTTTCATTCTATTGGTCTTTTACTTACTATAGATTCAATTTTACGGTATCTCGATAGGATCTTATAAAGACTGAGAAAAGCGCTTTCTATGGTTGCAAGGTGACCTTCTCGACAACATCCTTTCTTAGCCCCTTTGCCTTCTCATTTTCGATGCCATTTCTTATTTCCCCTTAGATGTCACTTCCTCTATCAAATCAAAGAGTGGCTATTCACCATCTGGAAAGACAGTTAAGCCAAGGAAAAGTAGAACTGCGCTTCTAGTTTTAAAGCTTTGAAAGAGAAACCTTGGAATTTCCACTTGGATTCCAGCCTTGGTACGGTACGAAGTCCTTTTTCCATGAGAGGATCGGGCTGTTGGCTCGAGCAGAAGGTAGGATAAAATTTCTCACTCTTCTAAGCTAATTCATATCGTATAAAAAGAATTTAGTGTGGAATCTGGGGCGAATGAACCACTATTTGATTGAGAACTAGACTACAACGACTTCATCACTTCAACATAAGCAACCCGTGAGTTCCCTTCAAGTGATTTCGATCATTACTTACGATACGATATTTTGATTGAAATGATCCCCTTTATAAAGGGGAGTAAGGCGTAGCTTAACCTAACCTCTATTTGCACGAGACATGTACAGTAATAACAAGGTCTTCCGAGTCTCCCTTGAGGGGACTTAAGGGAAGGAAGGGGGTAAGGGCAAGACGAATTTTCGAACAGACTTTGCCCCGTTTTTCTATCTATCCACGACTATTTATATCAAAATAATGCCTAATCATGGAATATCGAATGAATGTTGAAGCACCAATCTTGGTATCCACTTAATGATCCAAAGTAAACCCATTCCCATTATAGGGATCCACATCGACTTCCAATAGCCCGTCTCTGACCTGACTACCGATTGCTAATTCCCAGTCCTAAGACGATTACCCCTGATTCACCGACATTAGCCTCCGAACAAGCTCATGCCATCTCGTGAGTAAGAGGAAGATTCCTCCTTGTAGCAAGAATAGTTTTTGCAAGTGAAATAGAAAACATTGTTAGCTAAGAAGGGCCTAGTTTGACAGAGGGAGTTGTTTGACTCTCGTACCATGCCTCTTGCTCGTTGAGACCTCTAGAGCATCCGATTACTGATTCTTAAACTGACACAAATGAGATAGAAGAATATATTGCACTGTATTCGAGACAAATGGGCTTTGTGCAAGTGAAGAAGAAGCAAAGAATGCACTTCGCAGATGAAGTGAAATGGATGGCATCGAATATTCTATCAAAGAGCCTACTCATCGTAAGCATCCCGTCGAATAAGCTTTTACTATTCTCGAATGCCCTCTTGCTGCAAGAATGCCTTCTTAGGAAGAATAGGTAGCTATTGAATCCACTGCTAGAATGGAAGAATCCCCTGCACATGAAAAAGGACGTGACGGTTGGTTTAGGCTTTCTTTGGCCTGAGTGATCGAAGGCGTGGTAGGCCTCTTTCGTGGGAGACCAGACCCCTTTCTCTTCTATCTCTTCTCTGATTCTTCTTGCATTTCTTTCTTCGAGAGTGGTGCTGCGAGATCAACCACGGGTTCGATTGACCCGTTTTTTCTGAGGTGTGCCGCGTTCATAGGGCATCGCAAGGAATTTTCTTGTAGGTCATGGAGTATATTATATAGGTGTTCCCTGGCCGGTTTTCCTTAATGGGTCCTTCCCATTTTATTTTAGCGCAAGCTTTCGGGTTGATCAAAATCTTTCATGCTAAATATTCCCCTACTTGGAAGGTGCGTTCAGAGACGTTGCTCCCGAAGTCTTTTCTTTGCCGTCGTTGGTAGGCTTGATATGGTGCGCGGCGGTAAGCCTTTTTTCATTCAACAACTCTAGTCCAGTCAGGCTTGCCTTTTTTCTGCCATTGGGAGGTCATCTTCTGCCAAGACGTGCAGAGATCCTAATTCGACTTCTACCGGCAGGTCCATCCTGTGTACCAGTGAAAAGGGAGTTACCCCCGTGGCCATGCCTATACTGGTTTGGTAGGCCAAAAGTATTAGAGTGGGCCTGTCGTGCCAGTCACAGCCGTTCTTTGTTGTCTTCTTGATCATCTTTAGGACCGTCTTGTTGGTGGCCTAGGCTTGTCCGTTGCCCATAGGGTAATATGGGGTCGAGAAGCGATGGTCGATTTTCTATTATTTGTAAAAGCCACCAGTCAACTCTGAAATTTGTCCCGTTGTCAGTGAGGATCACCCTGGCGGAACCTTGCTAGGATGTTTCTAAAATCGGCTGCCTAGCTATCACGTTCGCTAGCAACTCAGCTTCAACCCACTTTGTGAAGTATTCTGTAGCTGCAAGTACGAACTTATGCCCATTAGAGGCTTTATTAAGATGAATCTGATCGATAACGTTCAATCCCCACATAGCGAATGGCCGTGGTGGAGCAGAAGGTGCTTACCCGGCTACCAGTTTAGGGCCAATACCATTTCTTACATGGTTTGGTCTTCCCAAGAGAAGGCTATAGTATGTGAGCTCTACCCAAGGAAGGAGTTGAGTGTAAAAGTGGCAGGATACCCCTCGCCTTATGTTTATGACACAGAAAGAAAAGCCTGTCAAAGGCCAACTCTCAATAGGCAAAAACTAGAGGCGGTAAGCAGCAAAGCGAAAGTGCATTTCTCTTTACGGGCATAGACAATTCTTTTCACTGGGGAAGGCTCTCTTTCGTCATTCCTAACACAAAAGTCAATACTCAAGCGAAGCACGTGCTGGAAGAGCAGCAAAGACAGAGCAGAGCGAGAGTGATTTTTAGTATAGGGGAGAGATCTAATCTTGGGAAAAGAAATAGAGACATGCTTCCTACAAGGGGCGAAAGCGATCGATAGAAATAACTCTTCATTAAAGCAAAGCCTTAATGCCGAACTTGGTAAACGAACAAAAACAACTAAAAGGTCTTTTCCCTTCCCTCCTTTGCTTGCTTGCTTGGACCAAGATGTAAGGCCTAGTCTGAGAGACTTCCAACGTGCAGTTCAGCTAATTCTCATTCAAAAAGGAAAACTTGCGCTTATTCATATAGAAAGAGGAAGTCCTTTTGATGTATAAAAAGTACTATGCTTTCATCCTCACGGCCTAAGGCCCGGGTCCTACTCCTCAACCGATACACAACCCATTACGTTAGTTAAGTTAGGACTTTCTCGCCATCTGGTACCTAAACCGCTTCCATTCAATACTCAATTCAATACATAGCATGCATTCAAATCCTTCCTCAGCAGCCTCTTGGTTCATAAGCAATTAGTGGAAGGGAGAAAGAAATCCATAGAAAGAAAAGGCAAAGCTCCGTATCCAAACTCGGAAGTGGGAATCTTGTTCAATTTAGGGATGTGAAATCCCATCCAGCAGAACCATTTGCAAGGTTTTATTCTTAAACCGGATCAAGCGGGTGCCTAAGATTGAGTCATGATCATTAAGAAGTGTAACAACTTATTCACTTGCTGCGAGTTAGCCTCCTTATGAGTTAGGCATAGATAATATCTTATTTGAGGAAGAAGGAATAGTCCAATCTATGATAAGAGATCTCATCCGAGGATGATGTAATAGCCAGACTAAGTCCCAAAGTCTTTCCAACCAACGTAAATTGTAAGGCATCCTTTTCTTAATAGACTGATCCGGGCAGGTTGGAGAGGCATCTGCCTATAGATAGACTGAAATAAGGAAGACATCTTTCCAGTGGGGAGGGCCATTCTTCTCTTTGATGTGAAATTAGTCAGTTTAAGGTTTGATCTCTATAAATGTTACACCTAATGGGCTGTACCCAAACCATTCTTGGCTTTACAACTATAGTGCCTACGGTTGTTGATGAGCTTTCTTCCATTTATATGGTAATGCAGTGATTACAGAATTCCGTTGCACTAATGTGGATTATAAGCAAGAAAGATAATCACTTTAATAGAGACTCCCAGGTGCGTATCTAGTCAACAACCTACAAGAATATCCGGATGTTCTATTTTGGAATCCAAAAATGAAATGATTTGTGGTACTTCTAGAGTTACTAAATGTATCATCTTTGGATTATTCTTTTTGTCTGAAAGTCTTCTGCTGGAACTATTTTCTCTAAAGGTAGTGAAGTGAGCCGAGAAGAGGCTAGATAGAATTCAGCTTGACTGTAAGGGGAGGAAGCATCCTCTTTCTTTACTAATCCAACCTTTTTTCAGAAGCTGGTAGAGAATAGGCTATAATGCCAGAAGAAGGGTAGAGAGATTTTCTCTCTTTCTTTCTAGATCCTTTTATTTTAATACGACTAGGGGGATAGAAGCCCATGGAGCAGTAGGCTAAGCCGGAAAAGGAGAGAGTTGAGTTAGATCCGATACCATTGAATTAGTCTAGTAGCTTCTCTTTTGAAGGAATTTCGTACTCTTTCTCTGATTGAATCCTCTACCCAGGTAATCTCATGGAATTACTACTTGAATAGAGAATCGAAGGTGAATTCCTTCTTTTTTCGCTTCTTCACCGTGTAGGTCAAGCTTAGCTTCTCAACTTCATTGCTGTCACATGGTCGAGACTATCGGAGCTTATTGATAGTAGGGTACCGCTCATCTAAACGTACTCGCTTGTCGACTCTCTTCCCGATCTTGATCTTTCTACCGATCTTGATCCTTAAACTAATTCTTACAAAAACCTATCCACCTTCAATAACCCACCTACCATATAAGTACTAGATGGGAGGCAAGCCCCCGAACCCCAAAAGGAGAACACTCTCAATATGAACCAAAGCGTCAGAGGATTAAGTCGAGAATGGATAGAGGAGCATGATTGCAAAACCATTTCATCTTAAGGGCTCTAGAGAGCTCTAAGACCACAATTAGAGGATTTTGTTCACTCCACAGTAACGAACTAATCAAGATGTGGTGTTCATTCCATATTGGTATGGGAGTCACGATGCCATCTGTATGGTCTTGCATTCTTTCCTCACATTGGGAGTACTACCCTGGCACGGCAAACCTGATGATCTATCTCAGCACGTTGCTCACATTGCCTTGTCAATGAAGCTGAGATCAATGTCGGATGATAGAAGCGAGGGCTAAAGGTGGATGTAGTAAGGGAGAAGCAAAATCGGGCATCATAGTAGCACTTCTTCCTGTAGATCATGTCAAATTCCCTCGTTAAACTTCTGCCTCGATGCTTTAGATACTGATCAAGATACTGATATTGAGGTTGTGGCTGCGGTTTTAGGGTCTGTATCGTCCACTGGACACAAAAATGATCTATAGTTATTTCCACACTCAAATGCAAAAGAAAGCCATGTTTTATAGGGCAGGGCTGAAAAAGAGTCAAAAGACGAGATACTTTTATGATTGATATTTTTTTTTAGATCTTGCAAATCATTCCCAACGAGGAAAAGTATGAACAAGGACTTATTTTCTGCATAATAGAATGAATGAAGGAATGGATGCGACAATGAATGAAGTTGATTTAGGTAGGGAAGCGCAGCATCTTTTCCAACGTTGTTAAGAAAGGGGTACAAGGAGTTGTAGAAAGGGTACAGGGAACCATTGGGCGGTGTGGTATTCCAATTAGATTAAATTTTCCGATGTCTATCGGAGCGAAGACAGACAGCCTCTGGGTTCGGTTCCTTCATAAAGGAAGATAGTGCGCCCTATAAAGAAAGGCATGCGTGCAACGAAGTGAGCGACTTACCTTGCCCCTAGAAAGGCCATAGGATAGAGTAGAGCCAACGATGCTGCTCCAGACCTGGAAGGACTAGGTAATGATAAGTTGTCTAGCCTTACTCCGTTCATTAAGCTCGACTCTTTGCTCCTAGTGGTGCGCTTGGTTATGTGTGTTGTCTACTCTTGGGTGGAAGAAAGAGTACAGGAAGTCGCCCCTGCTTTCCAAACCTTTCATTCATTACTAGACTATCATATCCATTACTGTGATAACCCGAACCCGGCATGCATTTAATGGCATTTAATTGCATTTAATTAAGTGTCATCTTAAATGTTAGCATTGAATTTCATGTTTAATTTTAGTTAAACATTCATTTCTAGCATTAACTTCCTAATTCTTTAAAATATTCCAGAAATAGTTAAATTAATTATTTTTAAGTGAATATTGATTATTTTGATTGTTTGGTTTATTTTAATAATCGGTTTTAGTTGTCTTGCATTAAAATCACTCGTTTTTCAAATAAATGAGAAAAGTAACTCCGAGCCGGAGTGAATTTTAATCTATTTTACTATTCTACATTTCAAAAATTATAGTTTTCTATTAGTGTTCATCATTTGATTAGCGATCGTTTATTGACCGTTCGATCGTAGCATTTCAAAAATGGGAGTTAGAGAAATATTCCTCGGACTTAGTGAAAAACATTTTTAGCTTAATTTAACCAGTCTTAGTTGTTTTTCATTTAATTGCATTGTTTTAACTTGAATTAGATTTAAATGGCATTAAAATAAGCTTATTTGACCATTTTTAACTAAAGTTTGATTTTGCAAATGACCAAAATGCCCTTGTCACCCTTTTGAATAATAAAACAAGGCAAAAATCAAATAAAAAAATTTGCAAAATGCCATTTATGTCCTTCCATGCCCGAATGGTCTCAAGGAGGAAAAGAAATGATTTTTCTTGCATTTTCTTCTACAATCGTGCGTGGAATTGCTCGGGGGTCGTAGCTCGGGTCCTTGCGGGTCTTGGTCTTCAATCTCTGTGAGGGTTTTCACGCTTTTGTGCATTTAAATTCGAATTTGAATTTTGTGTCAAATTTTTAGATTTGATATATAATGTGTTATAATGTTTGTAAATGCTTGATATAGCTTCTTTTGAGTTCATAGAGCATTGTTTGATAGTTATTTAGCAATTTTTACGGTCGAAATTGCATATTTGAAATTGGGAAAAATAATAAATAGTGAATTTTGAATAGTAAACCCTAAAATTTTGGATTTTGATCCGAATTGCGATTGCTTGATTTGGATAGGTGCCATTAGTGATAAAAAGTTAAAATGTGCAATAGAAACAGATCAGTCTTTGTTAAAATTAGAAATTAGACAAAGAAACGTAAAGGGGCCGTTTGACCAAAAGTTGACCATGCTCGAATTGAGTTGGGGGTTTTGCTATTGAGAGCATAGAAGCACTTTTGGCGCTGTTGTGGCGTTGATTGAATGACCGGTTAGCATAGTTGTAGTTCAAACGCAGTAGGTGGACTTTCGGGCTTCGGTTGAGAAAGTGAAGTTTAGTGACATAAAAACGTGCCTTGTAGTGCCTAAGTGAATGTAGTGAAATCGGTGTCCTAATCCCGTAGCTTGTTTGCTCGTAATTGCCTTTGGAAGTTAGGGATTGAATAGTGATATTTGTCGTTTTCGTGTTTGAACTGATATACTTGTTTAATTGGTGTTCTTGTTGCTATTAATGATAGTTATGCTTGAAAAGATAATTGAATGCTAGTATTGATTGTAAATGCTTGATATCTCATTTATCACCTCTAAAGTGTATTGTTGTGCTATCGCTCGTTTATCGCCTTGTATCGTGTCTTGCATTGCATAGTATCAGGCGCGTGAGTGATGGGCCTCTCTGGGTAGTCTAGGGCTGCCAGTGTTAGTTGCTCTAGCTCCGTGTCCTATTCCCATTCTCGCTTGGGTTGCCTCCCAGGGAGATTTAGGTCGTAGAATTGATGGATACTTCCGGGGTATTCCAAACTGAAGTTATAAGGTGGTTGAACGCTTATTGTCATTATTGTCAACATCAAGCTCGAGATTGATGTAATGCTCGTGGAATCGAATCGAATGGTACATTGCTCGTATAAGTGAACCATAGCCTTCAGAGTGTGGTATAGCTTTGAATGGTTGTGTTAATGCTTTTATTAATTGGTTATTGTTTTGATTGTTTATATTGATTACTTACTTGTCAGTTATGTTGCTTAACTGCCTTATTTGTATTGCACGACTTTCTTTCGCTCCACCTCGATATCTATCTCGCCCTCACTGAGTATACGTGTTGTGTATACTCACTCCTCACCACCACATTTCGGGAAATACCATGTTAGCCGAAAAGTTTGTGATTACGTGAAAGTCCGTGCTTGAAGAGTTGTCTTGCGTGCTATGTGGCTTGAGTTGTCAAAGATGCAAAGATGTATGTTACATGTGTTGTTTGTATTTAGTGTTAAAAAAGAATGTAATTTAAGTTTTATTAGGTTATTGAGGTGATTTGAAAGTTAGATTATGTATTTAGTTATTATAGTTTAATTTCATTGCATGTATGTAATTGTCTAAAGGAAAAAGAGTTAGAATAGTTTGGGTACTTGGAAATATGTATATTGTTGTGTTTATTTGTTGAAAAACAAGGCTCAGATGGCCTTGAGGGATTGTGAATGTTTGGACACGGTATTGGTCCATTTATATGCTGCCGCAGGTTGCTTTTTGCCTAGAAACAAGGGAGACTCCGTCCGTTTTTCCCTAAAAATTATGCCCGGGTTTGGAATTGGGTTGTGATTAGATTGATTGATAGAACTCCCGGTCTCAAGAGGGATCGGTGTGTTACAGGTGGTATCAGAGCTTGTTTAGCTCATAAGCCGGGACAGGGTCCTCGGTCTAGTAGGTAGTGATCCTTGAATGTGTGCTTGTTAAGTATGTTTTGAAAGTGTATGCTTGCATGTGAGATTGTATGCCTTGACTTCAATGTATGCACCTATGTGATATAGTTATGTGTTACGTGTTAAATGTTTCTCAAGTGAAATGAAGTGTCTAGTTGTGCATTGAATTGACCTATCGAATTGGCATCGTGAATCGAATTGATCTCGTGAATTGTTATTTGCTTGGAGTATTGCTTGTAATGTGTGTATTAGAATGTCTTGAATTGGTTATGCCGTGATTTGAATTGATTATGTTGTGCTTGACTTGATTGTCGTGCTTGAGTGACTTTGTTGAATAAATTGTTTTATAAACTCTTTTGTAAACTTGCTTGCATAATAGTTTAAGGCATGTGTATAAATGTGATATCCTGGCATTCATACATATCCCGTGGAAATGGTAAGTAAGTCCTCTTTCTCCCCTGAAGAAAGTGGTTCACAGTTGGTCTTTCAAGGTGTATGGATTAGCAGGAAATGAATGGCATTTAACTAGCCTTGATTTGGGAGTTGGTGTTTGCTTTTGGAGCTCGGTTATTGGCGAATCTCTAAGGTCCTCATCTACGCTTAATAGTTGTGAAAGAGTAGCTTTCTTTTGGGGTTCTATTTGGTTGTTCTCTGGAGCATCCTTTGGTTTTCTTATTGGGTATTCTTTGGAAACTTATGTTGGCACTTCTCGGTAGACTTGGCTATTGGGTTTTCAATCGGACTTACTGCATGGTATTATCTATGGCATATGTGTCTCGGTCTTTATTGGTGTGTTACTGGCATTCCTTATTGGAAATTCTTCAATGGCATTCTCTAGAATTCTTAGTGGTCATTTATCTAGTACTTACTTGTTGGGCAATCCTTGCTACTTTCTTATTGGAGCATTGTTTCGGGTATTTTCTTTAGTGCTCCTTAGTAGGTTTGGTATATGGAATTCTTATCCAACTTGTTGTACAGTATTACTTACAACACTCTTTGGAATTCTTATTGGGCAATCTACTAGTATTTTCCTTATTGGCATTTATTGGAAGATCCTACACTTGGAATTCTGCTTGGACTAATTATCTTGTATTGTTTATGGCTTCTTCTTCGGCCTTTCTACTCTAGGGAAATCTATACTCGCTGTTTTACTAAGATGTTGCAGTAGGGACTCGGTGATTTGAGGATTTCATTTAGAGATTGGCCTTTGGTATTCTTCTCTATATACTTTTACAGAACTTTCAGTTAGGTCTACTTACGGAAATCAGCACTGCATGAGGTACATCTGCTCTGGCTATCTTTTAACTTTCTTATTTGGTACTTGTTAGACATCTATTGGAGATTCGTAAATAGGGTATTCCTTCGGTATTCTTCTTGCCATTAATATGTGGTATTGATATCATCTACAGTATCTTTGCTTCAGTCTTTAGTTGGTATTTTCTTGACATTCTTGGCTGGGATTCTATTCAGGTTTCCCTACGAGCATCCTTATTCACTATCTTGCTCAGCAACCGATGAAGATTAGTCAGAGTTGGATTTCAGATGATGCTGAGTTCTATTAGAAAAAGAATTGCGAGGACGCAATTGTTTTAAGGAGGGGAGGATGTGATAACCCGAACCCGGCATGCATTTAATGGCATTTAATTAAGTGTCATCTTAAATGTTAGCATTGAATTTCGTGTTTAATTTTAGTTAAACATTCATTTCTAGCATTAACTTCCTAATTCTTTAAAATATTTCAGAAATAGTTAAATTAATTACTTTTAAGTGAATATTGATTATTTTGATTGTTTTGATTATTTTAATAATCGATTTTAGTTGTCTTGCATTAAAATCACTCGGTTTTCAAATAAATGAGAAAAGTAACTCCAAGCCGGAGCGAATTTTAATCTATTTTACTATTCTACATTTCAAAAATTATAGTTTTCTATTAGTGTTCATCATTTGATTAGCGATCATTTATTGACCGTTCGATCGTAGCATTTCGAAAATGGGAGTTAGAGAAATATTCCTCGGACTTAGTGAAAAACGTTTTTAGCTTAATTTAACCAGTTTTAGTTGTTTTTCATTTAATTGCATTGTTTTAATTGAATTAGATTTAAATGGCATTAAAATAAGCTTATTTGACCATTAACTAAAGTTTGATTTTACAAATGACCATAATGCCCTTGTCACCCTTTTAAATAATAAAACAAGGCAAAAATCAAATAAAAAAATTTGCAAAATGCCATTTATGTCCTTCCATGGCCGAATGGTCTCAAGGAGGAAAAGAAATGATTTTTCTTGCATTTTCTTCTACAATCGTGCGTGGAATTGCTCGGGGGTCGTGGCTCGGGTCCTTGCGGGTCTTGGTCTTCAATCTCTGTGAGGGTTTTCACGCTTTTGTGCATTTAAATTCGAATTTGAATTTTGTGTCAAATTTTTAGATTTGATATATAATGTGTTATAATGCTTGTAAATGCTTGATATAGCTTCTTTTGAGTTCGTAGAGCATTGTTTGATAGTTATTTAGCAATTTTTACAGTCAAATTGCATATTTGAAATTGGAGAAAAATAATGAATAGTAAATTTTGAATAGTAAACCCTAGAATTTTGGATTTTGATCTGAATTGCGATTGTTTGATTTGGATAGGTGCCATTAGTGATAGAAAGGTAAAATGTGCAATAGAAACAGATCGGTCTTTGTTAAAATTGGAAATTAGACAAAGAAACGTAAAGGGGCCATTTGACCAAAAGTTGACCATACTCGAATTGAGTTGGGGGTTTTGCTATTGAGGGCATGGAAGCACTTTTGGCGCTGTTGTGGCGTTGATTGAATGACAGGTTAGCATAGCTGTAATTCAAACGCAGTAGGTGGACTTTCGGGCTTCGGTTGAGAAAGTGAAGTTTAGTGATATAGAAACGTGCCTTGTAGTGCCTAAGTGAATGTAGTGAAATCGGTGTCCTAATCCCGTAGCTTGTTTGCTCGTAATTGCCTTTGGAAGTTAGGGATTGAATAGTGATATTTGTCGTTTTCGTGTTTGAACTGCTGTACTTGTTTAATTGGTGTTCTTGTTGCTATTAATGATAGTTATGCTTGAAAAGATAATTGAATACATGTATTGATTGTAAATGCTTGATATCTTATTTATCACCTCTAAACTGTATTGTTGTGCTATCGCTCGTTTATCGCTTTGTATCGTGTCTTGCATTGCATAGTGTCAGGCGCGTGAGTGATGGGCCTCTCTGGGTAGTCTTGGGCTGCCAGTGTTGGTTGCTCTAGCTCCGTGTCCTATTCCTATTCTCGCTTGGGTTGCCTCCTAGGGAGATTTGGGTCATAGAATTGATGGATACTTCCGGGGGATTCCAAACTGAAGTTATAAGGTGGTTGCGCGCTTATTGTCATCGTTGTCAACATCAAGCTTGAGATTGATGTAATGCTCGTGGAATCGAATCGAATGGTACATTGCTCGTATAAGTGAACCATGGCCTTCAGAGTGTGGTATAGCTTTGAATGGTTCTGTTAATGCTTTTATTAATTGGTTATTGTTTTGATTGTTTATATTGATTGCTTACTTGTCAGTTATGTTGCTTAACTGCCTTATTTGTATTGCACGACTTTCTTTCGCTCCACCTCGATATCTATCTCGCAATCACAGAGTATACGTGTTGTGTATACTCACTCCTCACCACCACATTTCAAGAAATGCCATGTTAGCCGAAAAGTTCGTGATTACGTGAAAGTCCGTGCTTGAAGAGTTGTCTTGCGTGCTATGTGGCTTGAGTTGTCAAAGATGCAAATATGTATGTTACATGTGTTGTTTGTATTTAGTGTTAAAAAAGAATGTAATTTAAGTTTTATTAGGTTATTGAGGTGATTTGAAAGTTAAATTATGTATTCAGTTATTATAGTTTAATTTCATTGCATGTATGTAATTGTCTAAAGGAAAAGAGTTAGAATAGTTTGGGTACTTGGAAATATGTATATTGTTGTGTTTATTTGTTGAAAAACAAGGCTCGGATGGCCTTGAGGGATTGTGAATGTTTGGACACGGTATTGGTCCATTTATATGCTGCCGCAGGTTTGCTTTTTGCCTAGAAACAGGGGAGACTCTGTGACACCCCGATCCCTCTCGAGACCGGGAGTTCTATCAATCAAACTAATCACAACCCAAACCAAACCCGGGCAAAGTTTTAGGGAAAGACGGACGGAGTCGCCCCTGTTTCTAGGCAAAAGCAACAAACCTGCGACAGCATATAAGTGGACCAATACCATGTCCAAACATTCAACCACCTCAAGGCCATCCCAGCCTTGGTTCACAACATGCAAATCACAAGTAAATATACATTCATGCTTAGCAATTAAACTTCACCATCCTATTGTATAAGCTAGACTATCAAATTTTTTTATCTTTTTTTCTTTGTCATTACAAACATACATTGAAGATAAGCTACATTAACTAAGTACATAATATAACTTATCAAACCACCTCAACCACTAAGCTAGATTTAAATTTACATTTCTTTTAACAATAAATACATACAACATATGAAAGCATATATCTTTACATCTTTGACAGCTCAAGCCACAAAGCACGCAAGACAACTCTTCAGGCACGAACTATCACATATCCACGAACTTTTCAGCTAACAAGGCATTTCCTGAAATGTGGTGGTGAGGAGTGAGTATACACAACACGTATACTCAGTGAGGGCGAGACAGTTATCGAGTTGGAGAGAAAGAAAGTCGTGCAATGCAAATAAGACAGTTAAGCAATATAACTGATAAATAAGCAATCAAAACAAACAATCAATACAATAAGCAATTACTGAAAGCATTAACACAACCATTCAAAGCTATACCACACTTTGAAGGCTATGGTTCACTCTTACGAGCAATATACCATTTCACGAGCGATACATCAATCTCGAGCTTGATGTTGACAACGATGACAATAAGCGCGCAACCACCTTATAACACCAGTTTGGAATACCCCGGAAGTATCCATCAATTCTACGACCCAAATCTCCCTGGGAGGCAACCCAAGCGAGAATGGGAATAGTAGCGGAGCTAGAGCAACCAACACTGGCAACCCGAGGCTACCCAGAGAGGCTCATCACTCACGTGCGAGATACTATGCAATGCAAGACTCGATACAAGGCGATAAACGAGCGATAAACAAGATATCAAGCATTCTCAACAATGGTTAAACATTTCAATCAACAACCAACTCTAACAAGCGGAATAAGCATTAGCAAGCATAACAAGCAATAATAAGCATTAACAAGCATTCTATAGGCATAACTTCAAGAAAACACACAAAGTCACAAATCGACCCCAACTATCAAAACACTATCATCTCCAAACGAACCACGAGTTCCGGAAACCGACTTCGCCAATCTTCCTAGGTCACTATAAGGCACGTCTAGAGACTCTGAAACCCTACTTAACCCTAGAATTCACGCAAAGCCCGGTTTTTCCCCTTTGCTCATTTGAACTACAACTATACCTACCAAACACCCAACCAACACCACGGCCGCACCAAAAGTGCTTCCATGGGCTCTCGAAACAATGCCATCACGCAAAACGAGAAAACGCTAAAGTCGACCTAAACAACCTCGACTTTCACTAAGCCGTTTTTCTCTGTTTTTCTATTACACATTCCAATTAAACCACACATTTAGGCATTCTAGCATACCTAGAACCTTTTCACATCAACAGACAGCATAACAGCGCAACTTTATCGTTTCAAGGGTTTACTATTCACTAATTACTATTCATTAAACAATTTAAATTGCAATTTCAATTTTCAACCGCAGAAAATGCTAAAAAGCTATAAATACATGTTCTACAATCAACAAGGAACATTCTTTAAGCAATAAAACGATTAAAACAACAATTTACGCATAAAATCCAAAAATCAAAGTTTAGATACAAAATTTTCAAATGCGCAAATAACGATGAAACCCTCACCTTAGACACTCCTAGACGCTAGGAAAACGTCGTAGGATGCCTCGGAAACCACCCCGTGCAAGCTCACGCGAAGAAACGAAGATGTTGGCTTGAAAGCTTTTTTTTTTCTTCTCCCTCATTTTTGGTCTGCTCTCTCTCTGTTTTCAGCTCTCTCTTTTTTTGTTTTTGTGCTATTTAAGCTATTTTAAAAGATGACACAAGGTCAACTTGGTCAAGGCTTGGTCAACTAACTTAAACTTGGTCAAACTAGCCTATTTCATGCATTTTTAAGCTAAAACAACTATGGAAATATTAATTATAGCTAGCAACAATTAAAATATAAAATTTAAGTCATCTAAATACTAGTTTTCACTATTTGTTGAAGACTAGAATTCATTTCTCAACTATCTCTCTCGATATGCTATGCAATTTGCGTCCATAGAAGAACAACAATTAAATCTCAAAGAATCTAAGAAATATATCATTTTTTGAAAGCATCGTAGTTTAAAATTTACTCCGGCTCGGAGTTACTTTTCTCATTTACTTGACAACCGCGTCATTTTAACGCAAAACAACCAACACCCATTACTAAAGTAATCAAAACAATCAAGGTAATCAATATTCATTCAGAATGATTAATTTAACTATTTCCAGAATATTTTAAGAATTATAAAGTTAATATTAAGCTACAAATGAAAGTTAATTTAAACACATAGGCAAATACAATTAAACACTAACATTTAAGGTAACACTTAATTAATCACAAGAAAAGAATTTCAATTACTATAATTATTAAGAATAGGTAATAATCTTATAATTATTCAATTTACAACTGCTAAATGCTTCCAAGAGGAATATTAAAATAGTGCAAGTTGGTTGATTTAACTAATTAAACAATTAATCAAATGCAGTCAAGTGCTATTAAATGCATGCCGGCTTCGGGTTATCACATCCTTCCCCCCTTAAAACAATTGCGTCCTTGCAATTCTTCTTCCAATAGAACTCAACATCATCTGAAATCCAATTCTAACTAATCTTCATTAGCTACTGAACAAGTATTTCATCAAGATGACCAATAGGAAAGTTCAAGTAGAAATGCCAAGTAGTAACGCCAAATAAAGGCTCAAATGTAGATACCGTACAAGAATCCCGTTGACACGAATACCGAAGAATAATAAATTCCAACCAAGAGCGCCGAGATAATACCAACAAAGACTAAAGCAAAGATACTGTAGATGTTATCAATACCACATACTAATGGCAAGAAGAGTACCGAAGGAATACCCTACTTAAGAATCTTCAATAGAAGTCTAACAAGTACCCAATAAGAAAGTTAAGAGATAACCAGAGTAGATGCACCTCATGCAGTGCTGATTACTGTAAATAGACCCAGCTGAAAGTTCTGTAAAGGAATATAGAGAAGAATATCAAAGGCCAACCTCTAAATGAAATCTTCCAATCACTGAGTTCCTACCGCAACATCTTAATCAAATAACAAGTAGAGATTCCCCTGAGTGGAAAGACCGAAGGAGAAGCCATAAACAGTACAAAATAATATGTCCAATCAGAATTCCAAGTGTTGGATCTTCCATTAAATGCCAATAAGGAAAATACTAGTAGAATGCCCAATAAGAATTCCAAAGAATACCGTAAGTAATATGAGATAATGGGTCTGATAGGGATTCCAGTTACCAAACCAACTAAGGGATGCCGAAGAAAATACCCCAACAATACTCCAATAAGAAAGTAGCCAAGTTTGCCCAATAAGTAAATACTAAATAATTGGCCACTGAGAATTCCATAAAATACCATTAAAGAATTTCCAATTAGAGATGCCAGTATTATACCAATAAAGATCAAGACACATATACCACAGATAATACTGTGCAGTAAGGCTGTAACGCCCCGATCCCTCACGAGACCGGGACTCTTATTTATCATGCTATTCTCACCCAATTCCAAACCCCAGGCACAAAATTTTAGGGGAAAACGGACGGAGTCTCCCCTGTTTATAGGACTAAACTGGTACCTGCACAAAGACACCATGATGCTAGATCCATAAACAACAACTCTTATAACCAATCCTCCAAGATTTTTATGGGCCATCCGCGATCACAAGGCCATCCGAGCCTTGGAACAACAATTACATATAACACATAAGCAAGTAAAGCATTTCTAATTTTAACTATAGGTAGTTAGATACAACAATAGCCAAGTTCTACTTCCAAGTTTGTTAATCACACAAGCATGCAAAAGAATAAGTTTACTATGGATTATTACATGTCATTCCACTTTATATCCAACATACAAGATTACAAATTATTACATTCACCATTTATACTCAAGACCCCAAGGTCACAAAAAGGCAATCAACAACAACTCCACGCAAGCTTCTCATTTTAGACAACCTTATCACACAAGAAGTCACCGAAATTACTTAACTAGCACTTCTTCCTCTTCTTCTATCAGCTGAGGATTCACCTCAGCCTCACCTGAAACATATTAAATGAGGAATGAGCAACAATGTTGCCCAGCGAGGGAGGTGATGCAACATGCCAACGTGCAATATGATATGCAAACACAAGAAAACATATATAATCCACATAAACCAACAAGACAATAAACCAAGCAATTAACCACTTTTAAAAAGGATACGGTTCCACTTCCAAGTCTTCATTCACGAGCCACGAACCACGAGCATCACGAACATGCCGGCAAACCCCAAACACCAACAATTGGGATACTCCGGATGTATCCCGATCCTACGACCCTTTCTCCCGAGGTAGGTCCATGCCCAGCAGGTGAACCACGCCTCTGGGGTAGTGGAGTATGCCTCAGCAAGAAAGGGAATAGGCACCATGGTAGTCAAGGGAGCACGGCAAGCCCGACGCTGCCCGTGTTTCTTGACGCTACCATGTCCGAAAAGGTTGCGCAACCTCGAGTCAAGACACAAGCATTCAAGAAATCACATAACACGTATGAGGGACGACAAAGTAGGCCGCCCTCACAAATATGCACGATATAAGTTTACATAAGCACGAGATTAGCTTAAAGATACCAAAAGAAGCAATCAACACAATTAATTCCCATAATCTACTCAAATAGCTTAATTATATCCTAAATATTCAATACAATACATGTTAACTCAAATACAAATGCCAATTGCATCAAATATAGCCAAAACTACTTTTTCCCCTTTCTTTAACCGAGTTTTCTTTCTCTTAAGCATGGTTCAAAATTCCCAAATCATATCCTAGTCTTTCTATATTCTTAATTAAGCCCAAAGGCACCTTTTAGGATCATAAAAACTCATTTTAGAAACAAAAGTTCGAGAAGGCCCCGAACGGGTTTGAACTACAACTATACTAACCGAACCCCATTTCCGCGAAACGAAAGCACCAAAGGTGCTTCCTTAGCTCAAGGATACCCGAATCAATGCCCAAACTTGCCCGGATTGCTCAACGGAAAAAGTCCCCTTTTTAAAGTCGGCTATCTATGCAATTAAGTTCGGTTTCGAGTGATTCAACCTCACGGGGCTTTTCAACTAACTTCACTAGGATCTAGAGCACCTAATTGAAGCCTCAATTTAAGCTAATTAGTAATTTTTCTCAAAACCCTAATTCTAGGCACTATTCATCATCTTCTTCCTTCAATCTCTACATTCAACCATGGAATTCCTTATCAAGCTATGAAAGTTAACTCTATAGGCTCTAATGTACTCATAATAACCATTCATAACAAGTTTTATAGCTATAATTGACAATTCAAGAAAATTCAACTTATGAACATAAACTTTAAAAATAATAAAATGCATCTCCCTCACAATTTTTGAAGACAATGAAGCTTGTTGAAGGCCCTAGGATGCTCAAAACCCTCCCAAGATCAAACTAGGAGCTCAAGATGCAAGGTTGTTGAAGCAAAATCTCCTCTTTTCCTTCTCCTATGCAATTCTCGGATTTGCTACAGTGTTTTCAGCATGCTCTCTTCTTTTTTTTTGCTAAGTTATGAGCTAATGTGTGTGTTGTGTGAGTTATATATTAAATGGGGCTAAGTTGCTTGCTTAAATGGTTCACTAAATGCGCTTAGTTAGCTTAAAACGAGCCTAGATAGTAAAATGAATGCTAGCTAATTCATTCCCTAAGTTATGTTACGTAACACTATTCATACAACTACAAAAATCATTTTCTAAACGAGCTCTCCTATCGCCTCTAGCTCAAATGCACATTTTTCCCACTACTCTAACAATTAATATGACTTAATAAAAATGCAAATTCGCTAATAGCATGAAGTTAAAAACGGAGTGAATAGTAATTTAAGAAGACAGTTAATACTGCACAGAAGGAAATGCACAAACAAGGGATGCAACAGTAATTGAATGCACGGCTAAAATCTCGGGCGTCACAAAGGCCGATTAAAATCCCAATAGACAAATCCACCAAGAAATGCCAACAGAAGTCCCCAAAGATTACCCAATAAGAAACCAAAGAATGTCACCAGACAACAACCAAATAGAATCCCAAAAGAAAGCTACTCTTTTATGATTGCCAATCACAAGGAAGAATCTTAGAAGTTTGCCAATAACTGAGCTCCAAAGACAAACACCAACTCCCAAATCAAGGCTAGTCAAATACCATTCATTTCTTGCCAATCCATACACCTTGAAAAGCCAGCAGTGAACCACTTTCTTCAGGAGAGGAAGAGGACTTACTTACCATTTCAACGGAACATGTATGAATGCCAGGATATCACATTTATACACATGCCTTATACTATTATGAAAGAAAGTTTACAAAAGAGTTTATTCAACAAAGTCACTCAAGCGTAACAATCACGTCAAGCACAACATAATCAATTTCAAATCACGGCACAACCAATTCAAGATATTCCAATACACACATTACAAGCAATACTCCAAGCAAATAACAATTCACGAGGTCGATTCGATTCACAATACCAATTCGATAGGTCAATTCAATACACAACTAGACACTTTACTTCACTTAGCACACAATTAACACATAACACATAACTATATCACATAGGAGCACACTTTCATGTCAAGACACATAATCTCACATACAAGCATACACTTTCAAGACACACTTAACAAGCACACATCCAAGGGTCACTACCCACCAGACCGAGGACCCTGTCCCGGCTTATGAGCTAGACAAGCTCTGATACCACCTGTGACACACCGATCCCTCTCGAGACCGGGAGTTCTATCAATCAAACTAATCACAACCCAAACCAAACCCGGGCAAAGTTTTAGGGAAAGACGGACGGAGTCTCCCCTGTTTCTAGGCAAAAGCAACAAACCTGCGACAACATATAAGTGGACCAATACCATGTCCAAACATTCAACCACCTCAAGGACATCCGAGCCTTGGTTCACAACATGCAAATCACAAGTAAATATACATTCATGCTTAGCAATTAAACTTCACCATCCTATTGTATAAGCTAGACTATCAAATTTTTTTATCTTTTTTTCTTTGTCATTACAAACATACATTGAAGATAAGCTACATTAACTAAGTACATAATATAACTTATCAAACCACCTCAACCACTAAGCTAGATTTAAATTTACATTTCTTTTAACAATAAATACATACAACATATGAAAGCATATATCTTTACATCTTTGACAGCTCAAGCCACAAAGCACGCAAGACAACTCTTCAGGCACGAACTATCACATATCCACGAACTTTTCAGCTAACAAGGCATTTCCTGAAATGTGGTGGTGAGGAGTAAGTATACACAACACGTATACTCAGTGAGGGTGAGACAGTTATCGAGTTGGAGAGAAAGAAAGTCGTGCAATGCAAATAAGACAGTTAAGCAATATAACTGATAAATAAGCAATCAAAACAAACAATCAATACAATAAGCAATTACTGAAAGCATTAACACAACCATTCAAAGCTATACCACACTTTGAAGGCTATGGTTCACTCTTACAAGCAATATACCATTTCACGAGCGATACATCAATCTCGAGCTTGATGTTGACAACGATGACAATAAGCGCGCAACCACCTTATAACACCAGTTTGGAATACCCCGGAAGTATCCATCAATTCTACGACCCAAATCTCCCTGGGAGGCAACCCAAGCGAGAATGGGAATAGCAGCGGAGCTAGAGCAACCAACACTGGCAACCCGAGGCTACCCAGAGAGGCTCATCACTCACGTGCGAGATACTATGCAATGCAAGACTCGATACAAGGCGATAAACGAGCGATAAACAAGATATCAAGCATTCTCAACAATGGTTAAACATTTCAATCAACAACCAACTCTAACAAGCGGAATAAGCATTAGCAAGCATAACAAGCAATAATAAGCATTAACAAGCATTCTATAGGCATAACTTCAAGAAAACACACAAAGTCACAAATCGGCCCCAACTATCAAAACACTATCATCTCCAAACGAGCCACGAGTTTCGGAAACCGACTTCGCCAATCTTCCTAGGTCACTATAAGGCACGTCTAGAGACTCTGAAACCCTACTTAACCCTAGAATTCACGCAAAGCCCGGTTTTCCCCCTTTGCTCGTTTGAACTACAACTATACCCACCAAACACCCAACCAACACCACGACCACACCAAAAGTGCTTCCATGGGCTCCTAAAACAATGCCATCACGCAAAACGAGAAAATGCTAAAGTCGACCTAAACGACCCCGACTTTCACTAAGCTATTTTTCTCCGTTTTTCTATTACACATTCCAATTAAACCACACATTTAGGCATTCTAGCATACCTAGCACCTTTTCACATCAACAGACAGCATAACAGCGCAACTTTATCGTTTCAAGGGTTTACTATTCACTAATTACTATTCATTAAACAATTTAAATTGCAATTTTGATTTTCAACCGCAGAAAATGCTAAAAAGCCATAAATACATGTTCTACAATCAACAAGGAACATTCTTTAAGCAACAAAATGATTAAAACAACAATTTACGCATAAAATCCAAAAATCAAAGTTTAGATACAAAATTTTCAAATGCGCAAATAACGATGAAACCCTCACCTTAGACACTCCTAGACGCTAGGAAAACCTCGTAGGACGCCTCAGAAACCACCCCGTGCAAGCTCACGCGAAGAATCGAAGATTTTGGCTTGAAATCTTTTTTTTTTCTTCTCCCTCATTTTCGGCCAGCTCTCTCTCTGTTTTCAGCTCTCTCTTTTTGTGTTTTTGTGCTATTTAAGCTATTTTAAAAGATGACACAAGGTCAACTTGGTCAAGGCTTGGTCAACTAACTTAAACTTGGTCAAACTAGCCTATTTCATGAATTTTTAAGCTAAAACAACTATGGAAATATTAATTCTAGCTAGCAACAATTAAAATATAAAATTTAAGTCATCTAAATACTAGTTTTCACTATTTGTTGAGGACTAGAATTCATTTCCCAACTATCTCTCTTGATATGCTATGCACTTTGCGTCAATAGAAGAACAACAATTAAATCTCAAAGAATCTAAGAAATATATCCTTTTTGGAAAGCATCATAGTTTAAAATTTACTCCGGCTCGGAGTTACTTTTCTCATTTATTTGAAAACCGAGTAATTTTAACGCAAAACAACCAAAACCGATTACTAAAGTAATCAAAACAATCAAGGTAATCAATATTCATTTAGAATGATTAATTTAACTATTTCCAGAATATTTTAAGAATTATAAAGTTAATATTAAGCTACAGATGAAAGTTAATATAAACACATAGTCAAATACAATTAAACACTAACATTTAAGGTAACACTTAATTAATCACAAGAAAAGAATTTCAATTACTATAATTATTAGGAATAGGTAATAATCTTTTAATTATTCAATTTACAACAGCTAAATGCTTCCAAGAGGAATATTAAAATAGTGCAAGTTGGTTGATTTAACTAATTAAACAATTAATCAAATGCAGTCAAGTGCTATTAAATGCATGCCGGCTTCGGGTTATCACAGACTCCATCCGTTTTTCCCTAAAAATTATGCCCGGGTTTGGAATTGGGTTGTGATTAGATTGATTGATAGAACTCCCGGTCTCGAGAGGGATCGGGGTGTTACAATTACTGCCTGGGACGGGACTAGACTGATACCTGTACTGACATAGACCCACCCTATTGATCTATGAAATTTCTGGTGATTAAAGACAGTCAGGGTTCATACTTCAATGAAGAAAGCAGTTGAGAATCGGATTCATTCTTCTTTCCCAGAAATTCGACGGCCCTTAAGAATAGAAAGAGAGAACATGGATACTTTCGATCCTTACAGAGGCTGCTCCTTAATATGAATGAAAGAAAGCTCTTCCCTCTGGAAATATGTCTTCCTTATTTCAGTCTATCTATAGGCAGATGCCTCTCCAACCCGCCCGGATCAGTCTATTAAGAAAAGGATGCCTTACAATTTAAGTTGGTTGGAAAGACTTTGGGACTTAGTCTGGCTATTACATCATCCTCGGATGAGATCTCTTATCATAGATTGGACTATTCCTTCTTCCTCAAATAAGATATTAGTTGTGCCCGACTCATAAGAAGGCTAACTCGTAGCAAGTGAATAAGTTGTTACACTTCCTAATGATCATGACTCAAGCTTAGGCACCCGTTCGATCCGGTTTAAGAATAAAACCTCGCAAATGGTTCTGCTGGACGGGATTTCACCTCCCTAAATTGAACAAGATTCCCACTTCCAAGTTTTAATACGGAGCTTTGCCTTTTCTTACTATGGGTTTCTTTCTCCCTTCTGCTAATTGCTTACGAACCAGGAAGCTGCTGAGGAAGGATTTGAATGCATGCTATGTATTGAATTGAGTATTAAATGGAAGCGGTTTAGGTACCAGATAGCGAGAAAGTCTTAACTTAACTAACGTAATGGGTTGTGTATAGGTTGAGGAATAGGATACGGCCCTTAGGCTGCGAGGATGAAAGCGTAGTACTTTCTATACGTCAAAAGGACTTCCTCTTTCTATATGAATAAGCACAAGTTTCTCTTTTTCAATGAGAATTAGCTGAACCGCACGTCGGAAGTCTCTCAAGCTAGGCCTTACATCCTGATCCAAGCAAGCAAGCAAAGGAGGGAAGGGAAAAGACCTTTTAGTTGTTTTTGTTCGTTTAACAAGTTAAGCATTAAGGCTTTGCTCTAATGAAGAATTATTTCTATTGATCGCTTTCGCCCCTTGTAGGAAGTATGTCTCTACTTCTTTTCCCAAGATCAGATCTCACCCCTGTACTAAAAATCACTCTCGCTCTGCTCTGTCTTTGCTGCTCTTCCTGCACGCGCTGCACTTGAGTATTGACTTTTGGGTTAGGAAAGACGAAAGAGAGCCTTCCCCAGTGAAAAGAATTGTCTATGCCCGTAAAGAGAAATGCAATTTCGCTATGCTGCCTACCGCCTCTAGTTTTTGCCTACTGAGAGTTGGCCTCTGAGAGGCTTTTCTTTCTGTATCATAAACATAAGTCTAGGTGTATCCTGCCGCTTTTACACTCAACTCCTTCATCGGGCGGTGCTCACATACTATAGCCTTCTCTTGGAAAGACCAAACCATGTAAGAAATGGCATTGGTCCTAAACCGACAACCGAACTGTCACGCCCCGACCCGACCCTGCAAAAGGCCAAGCCCGGACCCGACGCACGGACGGAGTCTCCTCTGTACCGCGGACGATCTGAAAACCCTAAAATCATCATAATACTTGCGAAAGCTATAAAACAATTCAAACAAGCCAACTTTTTTTAAAAAACATACATCCTCTTATTAACCAACTTTCCAAACCAAAATGCCATGCATACTACACAAGTATTTATGCCACTAAACAGTTAGCTATTAGCATGCATTTCTTTACTAGTCACAAGAGTAAACTTTACATTCTTTCAACTTATACAACATAAGACCGTAGAGGCCTCAAACTAGAAAATACATACAAGGCTACAAGCCTCAAAATTAAGTGACATCCAAGCAATATACATAACAAGCAAGGCTTGCACAAAATCTGGTAACCAACCACCAGCAAAGCAGAGAAGTGCTATCACAGAAACACCTACACCTGCTCCTCCTCCTCTATTACCTCGATAGGATCTGCTTCAACTACTCCTGTAAAAATATAGTATAGAGAGGAATGATCAAAAACTATTGCTCAGCGAGGGCAACTGGTCTCAAGGACGGAGATGAGAGGAGTATGCAATGCAATTAGTCAAGCAATACATACAAAAATCATATAGAGATACAACAAAGCCAACAATAAAGCAAGGCAAGTATTTAAAGCTATAACACTCATTCAAAGGATACGATACTCTTCTCACGAGCAACTTTTAAACACAAATTCGATGACGACGTGCCGGCCCAAACCACCTTATAACACCAGTTTGGAATACCCCGGAAGTATCCATCAACCTATGACCCAAAACTCCCTGGGAGGCAACCCAAGCGAGAAGAGGGAATAGCAGCGGAGCTAGAGCAACCAACATTGGCAACCCGAGGCTACCCAGAGAGGCCCATCACCCACGCGCGAGACACTATGCAAAGCAAGACTCGATACAAGGCGATAAACAAGCGATAAAGCCACACGTGGGAGAATAACAAATTAGGTTACTCTCGCACGCAATAGCAACAATTGATAAGCATTTCAATCCAAAGCAATTCAAACAAGTATTTCAAGCAACCCTAAGCATTCTATAGACATAAAATCAAGAAAACAAGCAAAAACACAAATCGGCCCCAACTATCAAAACCCTAACATTTCCAAACGAGCCATGAGTTCTGAAAATTGACTTCACCAACCCTCCTAGGTCACTATAAGGCACGTCTATGGACCCTGAAACCCTACTTAACCCTAGAATTCACGCAAAGTATCGTTTTCCCCCTTTGCTCGTTTGAACTACAACTATATCAACCAAACACCCAACCAACGCCATAATCGCACCAAAAGTGCTTCCATGGCCTCCCGATACAATGCCAACACGCAAAACGAGAAAATGCCAAACTCGACCTAAACGACCCCGACTTTCAACAAGGCTTAATTCTCGTTTTTTCCATTACGCAACCCAAACAAACCATGCATTTAGGCATTCTAGCACACCTAGCACAATTCTACATCAACGGACAGCATAACGGAACAACTTCATCGTTCCAAGGGTTTACTATTCATAAAACACTATTCAACAACTAGTTTAAACTACAATCTCAACATTTAACCACAGAAAATGTTAAAAAGCTATAAATACACGTTCTACAATTGCCAAGGAACATTCTAGAAGCATCAAAACGCTTTAAACAACAATCTACGGATAAAATCTAAAAATTGCAAAGTTTATACACTAATCATTTAAATGCGCAAATAACATGATTCCCTCACCTTAGGCACTCCTAGTCGCTAGGAAAACAACGCTAGTCACCTCGGAAACTACCCCGCACGAGCTCACGCGAAGATTGAACGATTGAAAGGTTGAAATTTTTTTTTTCCTTCTTGGTTCCTGGTCTTCTCTGTTTCAGCTGCTATTTTTTTTTATTTTCCTTTGTTTTAAGCTTATTTAAGTGCTAAGTCAAATGGTCAAAGGTCAAGCCTTGGTCAACTACTTAAATCTTGGTCAAAAGGCCTTATTTCAATGCATTTTAAGCTAAAATAACTATCACCAATTAAATTTTCAGCTAGCAACAATTAAAATATAAAATTTAAGTCATCTAAATACTAGTTTCACTATTTGCTGAGGACTAGAAACCGTTCTCTAGCTATCGCTCCCTAAATGCAATGCACGTTGCGACGAAAAGAAAGTAACAATTAATTCTCAAAGAATTTAAGGAAATATAATTTCCAAAATAATAAACAAGAAATTTCACATTCCGGGCTCGGGTATTACACCCTCTCCCCTTTAAAACAATTGCGCCCACGCAATTCCTACCTGGTCAACAAACAACTCTGGATACTGATCCCGAACTTGGTCCTCTCTTTCCTAAGTTGCTTCCTCAAACCCATGATGATTCCACAGAACCTTTACTAATGGAATACTCTTCCTGCAAAGCTCCTGAACTTTCCGATCCACAATTCGAATCGGTTTCTCTTCATAAGACAACTTCTCTTCAATCTGCAAAGGCTCTGGTTCAAGTACATGTGAAGGGTCTGGATGGTACTTCTTTAACATAGACACATGGAACACATCGTGTAGTCTTGACAAGCTCGGAGGCAAAGCTAATCGATAAGCCAAAGGACCTACCTTTTCGGTGACCTCATACGGACCCACACACCTGGGACTAAGCTTCCCGCTCTTACTGTGCCGAATCAATCCCTTCCGTGGAGAAATCTTAAGAAATACCCAATCTCCCAAATCAAACTCAAGATCCCGATGGTGCTTATCCACATAACTCTTCTGACGACTCTGAGCTGTAAGCATACGCTGGCGAATAAGGTGAACATTATCTACCATCTTAATCATCTCAGGTAACACAGTAGGATCAACTGTTCTCATCTCTCCAACCTCTTCCCAATATAATGGGGATCTGCATTTCTGACCATACAACGCCTCGTAGGGAGCCATACCTATAGTAGATTGATAACTATTGTTGTAGGCGAACTCCGCTAAAGGAAAAAACTTCTCCCAATTCTTCCCAAAGTCTAGCACACATGCCCGAAGCATGTCTTCCAAGATCCTGATGGTTCTCTCAGACTGGCCATCAGTTTGCGGATGATATACAGTACTGAAGCTCAACTTAGTTCCCATGGCCTCTTGCAACTTCTGCCAAAAACGAGATCTGAATCTGGGATCTCTATCTGACACTATACTCTGTGGCACACCATGCAATCTCACAATATTAGCAACATAAAGTTCAGCTAGCTTATCAAGGCTATCCTGTTTGTTCACGGGAATAAAATGTGTAACTTTAGTCAAGCGGTCCACAACAACCCAAACAGAATCACAGCCTCTCAGAGATCTAGGATGATCGGTTACAATGTCCATTGTTATATGTACCCACTTCCATTGCGGAATCGACAACGGCTGTAGAAGTCCGACTAGCCTCTGATGCTCAACTTTAACCCTCTGACAAGTCAAACATTTGGATACATACCCAGCAATATCCCTCTTCATATTGTTCCACTAGAAGTGGTGTTTCAAGTCTCTATACATTTTAGTACTGCCCCGGTGAATCGTATACCTCGAATTATGTGCCTCGAACAGAATCTCATTCTTCAAAGTCGGATCACCAGGAACACATACTCTGTCCCTGAATTTGAAGATACCATCTGCATGTAATTTAAACTCCGACTCTCCCCCTCTTGATTTTTCTTGGATCTTCAAGATGTGAGGATCAGTCTTCTGAGCCTCTCTGATCTGTGCTAGCAACCCTGACTGAATCTGCAAACTAGCAAATCGAATCCCTACCTCAGTAGCTTCTGGCTTCCATGAACAAATTTCTTCCAAAGTCTCCCAATCCTTGATAATTAAGCTTGAAACAGTAGTCTTTCGGCTCAAAGCATCAGCAACAACATTCGCCTTACCTGGCACGTAGTTAATAGAACAGTTATAACCACTCAATAGCTCTAGCCATCTTCGCTGCCTTATATTCAGATCCTTCTGTGAAAACAAATACTTGAGACTCTTGTGGTCAGTAAAAATTTCAAATTTGCTACCCCACAAGTAGTGACTCCACTTCTTCAAAGCAAACACAACTGCAGCTAACTCAAGGTCATGTGTAGGGTAATTGACTTCATAAGGTTTCAACTTCCTAGAAGCATAGGCAATCACCTTACCATTCTGCATTAAAACACAGCCCAAACCTTCCTTAGATGCATCACTGTAGACAACAAAGTTCTATGTTCCTTCAGGTAAAGCTAGTATAAGAGCTATAGTTAGTCTCTTCTTCAATTCTTGGAAACTGGATTCACATTTGGCATCCCAGTTGTAAGCAACTTTCTTCTGATTCAACTGGCTCAAAGGTCCAGAAATTTTGGAAAAGTCTTTAACAAACCTCCGGTAGTAACCTGCCAATCCAAGAAAACTCCGAATCTCTGACACCGTCTCAGGTCTCTTCCAAGATTAAACAACTTCAATCTTAGCTGGGTCTACTGAAATCCCCTGATCTAAAATGATATGGCCTAGAAAAGATATCTGATTCAACCAGAACTCGCACTTGCTGAATTTAGCAAAAAGCTTGTTTTCCTGCAAAGTCTGTAGCACAATCCTCAAGTGTTGTTCATGCTCAGCCTCATTCTTCGAGTACACTAAAATGTCGTCATTAAAGATCATGACAAACTGATCAAGGTAAGGTCGGAAAACCCTCTGCATCAAGTCCATGAATGCGGCTGGTGCATTCGTCAATCCAAACGGCAACACAACAAATTCATAGTGGCCATATCTAGTCCTGAAAGCCGTCTTCGGTATATCGTCACTCTGAATCCTAAGTTGATAGTAACCCTGCCTCAAGTCAAATTTGGAGTAAACACTCGCACCCTGCAACTGGTCAAACAATTCTTCAATCAACGGCAAGGGGTATTTATTCTTAATCGTGACTTGATTAAGTCCCCTGTAATCAATACATAACCGTAGCGTGCCGTCTATGTTTCTCACAAACAACACAGGCGCACCCTACGGCGAAGAACTAGGTTGTATAAACCCTTTCTCAAGCAAATTCTGAAGCTGAATTTTTAACTCCTGAAGTTCAGCCAATGCCATTCTATAAGGACTCCTAAAAATTGGCGCAGTACCTGGCACAAGATCAATCACGAACTCAATCTCCCTATCCGGTAGTAAACCCGGTAATTCCTCAGGAAATACACCAGGGAAGTCTCTAACAATCGGAACCTCATTCAAACTCAACTTATCAGTAGGCTGATTGATCAAATAAGCTAAGTAAGCTTCACAACCCCTATTCAACAACTTAGAAGTCTTGATTGCTGATAAAAGAGGAATTCGGGCAGCCCTGCAATTCCCAACAATCTCCAGTACCGGTAGGTCAGGAACCTGAAGATAAACGACCTTTGTTCTACAATCCAATTGAGCATAGTACTTCCCCAACCAGTCCATTCCCAAAATGATTTCAAAGTCACGGAATGGCAATATAATTAAATCAGCAGGAAATTTACGGTTCTCAATGCATATATCACAAGATTTGCAAATAGACTCAGTAACAAATTTTGCACCCAAAAGCGTACTAACTTCAACTTCATGTGGCAATTTATCAATGCAAACATTCACAGATCGTGCACATGCAGGAGTTATTAACGAATGTGTAGCTCCGGGATCAATCAAAACTTTAACTGGCTGAGTATTGAGAAGAAAGGTACCTTCCACTATAGCTGTAGTATCGGGTAGCTCCTCTGCATCCAGTGCAAAGACCCTAGCCTGAACCCTCTGTGCTAGACGTGCACCTGCAGCCCTATTCTGAACACCTTGGCCTCCAGTACGGCCCTGAACATTGTTATACTTAGGGCAATCTCTCACCCTATGATCATCACTGCCACAACCCGTACATTTACCACTCTTCCTCCAGCAGTTAGCCTCAATATGCCCCGATCGATTACAATAATTACACTGCTGATTTTGCCTAACTGCAGTGTTTCCTGTAGGTGCTGGGGCTTTGGTAGTAGGAACTGTTCCTCCCTGCTGGGGTCTAGTGACAGCTGGCCTAGCCTGAATCTGCTGCTGTGGCTGATACGGACGTTGCTGAGGAACCTGTGCAGAAGTCTAATACTGCCTCGGCTGACTCTGGCTGCTCTGGCCCACATACTATTTCTTACTCGGCTGACTGCTCTCAGCTAACATCTCAGCCTTCTATTTCTAAAACTTCGAGGCTGCCTGAAATGCCTCGGGAAAAGTAGTGTAGGTCTGCCCAGTCAAATGCAACTGAATATCCATTCTCAACCCACGGACAAACCTATGAATCATCCTCCTAGCCGGCCGTACCAACTCGGGCATATACCTCGACAGTCTAACAAACCTAGCCTCGTACTATGTGCAACAGTCATATTTCCCTGCTTCAGGGCCACAAACTCGTCTTCCCTCCTTTCCATAGCCATCTCAGGAATATACTTATCCCGAAACTCACTCGCAAAATCATCCCATAAATGTGGAACATCCTCATAATCCCACCTCAATCTGACAGTATTCCACCACTGCTTTGCATCACCCTCAAACAGGAATGACGCATAATCTATTCTTGCATCATCTGTGTACCTCAAAGTTGTGAAAATTTTCTCGACACGGTTAATCCATCTGTCGGCCGCCTCATCATCCGGCTCTCCGAAGAACTTTCCCGGCTCGTGCCTCAGAAATTTCTCTAACTAATTATTCTCAACTCTATACCCTTGTCCACCAGGATTAACTTGATTTCCCTGGGGATTATTCCTGTCCTGCCTCTGCTCATGCAACACCTATGTAATCCGGTCTACTGCAGTAGTCATGGTAGCCATAAACTGCTCAGGCAACGGCTGCTGACCCTGTTCTGCTGCCTCTTCATCTGATCCTATACCTTGAGTACCACGACGTGGCGGCATAGTAGCAATTTCACAATAGCTGGCAACATTTAAAAGCAGTTTATAGACAGAAATATAGCACATAAGATTAGATAACACTCAAGTCAATAACAATCAAACATTCTAACACGCAATTCACATAACACAAGTTTGACATACCAAACTAATTCACTTTAAACACATAAGCACTACAAGTTCACATAGTCATGCTATAACATTTTCTTTCCACTTAACAATTATACAATAACATTCTAGCATTTTGGACCTTTACCCCACAGACCGAGAAACATATCTCGGCTCATGCAAGACTATCATGCTCTGATACCACCTAAAGATGTCACGCCCCGACCCGACCCGGCAAAAGGCCAAGCCCGGACCCGACGCACGGACGGAGTCTCCTCTGTACCGCGGACGATCCGAAAACCCTAAAATCATCATAATACTTGCGAAAGCTATAAAACAATTCAAACAAGCCAACTTTCTTTTAAAAACATACATCCTCTTATTAACCAACTTTCCAAACCAAAATGCCATGCATACTACACAAGTATTTATGCCACTAAACAGTTAGCTATTAGCATGCATTTCTTTACTAGTCACAAGAGTAAACTTTACATTCTTTCAACTTATACAACATAAGACCGTAGAGGCCTCAAACTAGAAAATACATACAAGGCTACAAGCCTCAAAATTAAGCGACATCCAAGCAATATACATAACAAGCAAGGCTCGCACAAAATCTGGTAACCAACCACCAGCAAAGCAGAGAAGTGCTATCACGGAAACACCTCCACCTGCTCCTCCTCCTCTATTACCTCGATAGGATCTGCTTCAACTACTCCTGTAAAAATATAGTATAGAGAGGAATGAGCAAAAACTATTGCTCAGCGAGGGCAATTGGTCTCAAGGACGGAGATGAGAGGAGTATGCAATGCAATTAGTCAAGCAATACATACAAAAATCATATAGAGATACAACAAAGCCAACAATAAAGCAAGGCAAGTATTTAAAGCTATAACACTCATTCAAAGGATACGATACTCTTCTCACGAGCAACTTTCAAACACAAATTCGATGACGACGCGCCGGCCCAAACCACCTTATAACACCAGTTTGGAATACCCCGGATGTATCCATCAACCTACGACCTAAAACTCCCTGGGAGGCAACCCAAGCGAGAAGAGGGAATAGCAGCGGAGCTAGAGCAACCAACACTGGCAACCCGAGGCTACCCAGAGAGGCCCATCACTCACGCACGAGACACTATGCAATGCAAGACTCGATACAAGGCGATAAACAAGCGATAAAGCCACACGTGAGAGAATAACAAAGTAGGTTACTCTCGCACGCAATAGCAACAATTGATAAGAATTTCAATCCAAAACAATTCAAACAAGTATTTCAAGCAACCCTAAGCATTTTATAGACATAAAATCAAGAAAACAAGCAAAAACACAAATCGGCCCCAACTATCAAAACCCTACCATTTCCAAACAAGCCACGAGTTCTGGAAACTGACTTCACCAACCCTCCTAGGTCACCATAAGGCACGTCTAAGGACCCCTCAACCCTACTTAACCTTAGAATTCACGCAAAGTCCCGTTTTCCCCCTTTGCTCGTTTGAACTACAACTATATCAACCAAACACCCAACCAACACCATAATCGCACCAAAAGTGCTTCCATGGCCTCCCAATACAATGCCAACACGTAAAACGAGAAAATGCCAAACTCGACCTAAACGACCCCGACTTTCAACAAGGCTTAATTCCCATTTTTTCCATTACGCAACCCAAACAAACCATGCATTTAGGCATTCTAGCACACCTAGCACAATTCTACATCAACGGACAGCATAACGGAACAACTTCATCGTTCCAAGGGTTTACTATTCACAAAATACTATTCAACAACTAGTTTAAACTACAATCTCAACATTTAACCACAGAAAATGTTAAAAAGCTATAAATACACGTTCTACAATTGCCAAGGAACATTCTAGAAGCATCAAAATGCTTTAAACAACAATCTACGGATAAAATCTAAAAATTGCAAAGTTGATACACTAAACATTTAAATGCGCAAATAACATGATTCCCTTGCCTTAGGCACTCCTAGTCGCTAGGAAAGAACGCTAGTCACCTCGGAAACCACCCCGCACGAGCTCACGTGAAGATTGAACGATTGAAAGGTTGAAATCTTTTTTTTTTCCTTCTTGGTTTCAGCCTGGTCTTCTCTGTTTCAGCTACTATTTCTTTTTATTTTCCTTTGTTTTAAGCTTATTTAAGTGCTAAGTCAAATGGTCAAAGGTCAAGCCTTGGTCAACTACTTAAATCTTGGTCAAAAGGCCTTATTTCAATGCATTTTAAGCTAAAATAACTATCACCAATTAAATTTTCAGCTAGCAACAATTAAAATATAAAATTTAAGTCATCTAAATACTAGTTTCACTATTTGCTGAGGACTAGAAACCGTTCTCTAGCTATCGCTCCCTAAATGCAATGCACGTTATGACGGCAAGAAAGTAACAATTAATTCTCAAAGAATTTAAGGAAATATAATTTCCAAAATAATAAACAAGAAATTTCACATTCCGGGCTCGGGTATTACACGAACCGACAGCCGGGTAAAGACCTTATGCTCCACCACGGCCATTCGCTATGTGGCGATTGAACGTTATCTATCAGATTCATCCTAATAAAGCCTCTAATGGGCATAACTTCGTACTTGCAGCTACAGAATACTTCACGAAGTGGGTTGAAGCCGAGTCGCTAGCAAATATGATAGCTAGGCAGCCGATTTCAAGAAATATCCTAGTAAGGTTCGGCCAGGGTGATCCTCACTGACAACGGAACGAATTTTCAGAGCGAACGGGTGGTTTTTACAAATAATAGAAAATCGACCATCGTTTCTCGACCCCATATTACCCTATGGGCAACGAACTTGCCGAGGTCACCAACAAGACGCTCTTAAAGATGATCAAGAAAACAACCAAGAACAGCCATGACTGGCACGATAGGCCTACTCTATTACTTGTGGCCTATCGGACCAGTATATGCACGGCCACGGGGGCAATTCCCTTTTCACTGGTATACGGGATGGACCTCCTGGTACAAGTTGAATTGGGATCTCTGCGCGTCTTGGCAGAAGATGACCTCCCAATGGCAAAAAAAAGGCAAGCCTGACTGGACTAGAGTTGTTGAATGAAAAAAGGCTCACCACCGCGCACCATATCAGGCCTACCAACGACGGCAAAAAAAATACTTCGGGAGCAATGTCTCCGAACGCATCTTCTAAGTAGGGGAATATTTAGCATGAAATATTTTGATCAACCCGAAAGCTTGCACTAAAATAAAATGGGAAGGACCCGTCAAGGAAAACTGGCCAGGGAACACCTATATAATATACTCCAGGACCTACGAGGAAATTCCTAACAACGACCTGTCAACGTGGCACACCTCAGAAGAGACGGGTTAATCGAACCTGTGGTTGATCTCGTAGTACCACTCTCAAAGAAAGAAATACAAGAAGAATCAGAGAAGAGACAGAAGAGAAAGGGGCCTGGTCTCCCACGAAAGAGGCCTACCACGCCTTCGATCAGTCAGGCCAAAGGAAGCCTAAACCAACCGTCATGTCCTTTTTCATGTGCAGGGGATTCTTCCATTCTAGCAGTGGATTCAATAGCTGCCTATTCTTCCTAAGAAGGCATTCTTGCAACAAGAGGGCATTCGAGAATAGTAAGAGCTGATTCGACGGGATGCTTACGACGAGTAGGCTCTTTGATGGAATATTCGATGCCATCCATTTCACTTCATCTGTGGAGGGCATTCTTTGATTCTTGTTCACTTGCACAAAGCCCTTCTGTCGCGAATACAGTGCAAAGATGTTCTTCTATCTCCTTTGTGGCAGTTTAAGAATCAGTAATCGGATACTTTAGAGGTCTCAACGAGCAAGAGGCATGGTACGAGAGTCAAACAGCTCTCTCTGTCAAACCAAGCCCTTCGTAGCTAACAGTGTTTTTTGTTTCACTTGCAAAACCTATTCTTGCGACAATGAGGAATCATCATCTTACTCACGAGATGGCATGAGTTTGTTCGGAGGCTAATGTCGGCGAATCGGGGGTAATCGTCTTAGGACTGGGAATTGGCAATTGGCAGTCAGGTCAGAGATGGGCTATTGGAAGCTGGCGTGGATCCCTATAATAGGAAAGGGTTTACTTTGGATCATTCAGTGGATACCAAGATTGGTGCTTCAACATTCGTTCGATATTCCATGATTAGGCATTATTTTGATATAAATAGTCCTGGATAGATATAAAATAGGGCAAAGTCTGTTCGAAAATTCATCTTGCCCTTACCCCTTCCTTCCCTTAAGTTCCCTCGGGGGAGACTCGGAAAACCTTGTTATTACTGTACATATCCCGTGCAAATAGAAGTTAGGTTAAGCTACGCCTTACTCCCCTTTATAGAGGGGATCCTTTCAATCAAAATATCATATCATAAGTGATGATCAAAATCACTTGAAGGGAACTCACGACTTGCTTCTGTTGAAGTGATGAAGTCGTTGTAGTCTAGTTCTCAATCAAATTGTGGTTCATTCACCCCAGATTCCACACTAAATTCTTTTTATATGATATGAATTAGTTTAGAAGAGTGAGAAATTTTTTCCTACCTTCTGCCTGAGCCAACAGCCCGATCCTTTCATGGAGGAAGGACTTCATATCGTACCAAGGCTGGAATCCAAGTGGAAATTCCAAGGTTTCTCTTTCAAAGCTTCAAAACAAGAAGCGCAGTTCTTCCTTTCCTCGACTTACTGTCTTTCCAAATGGTGAATAGCCGCTCTTTGATTTGATAGAAGAAGTGACATATAAGGGGAAATAAGAAATGGCATCGAAAAGGAGAAGGCAAAGGGGCTAAGAAAGGATGTTATCGAGAAGGCCACCTTGCAACCATAGAAAGTGCTTTTCTCAGTCTTTCTAAGATCCTATCGAGATACCGTAAAATTGAATCTATAGTAAGTAAGAGACCAATAGCATGAAACTTGATTAGTCCTTCTTTGATAGATCTGATCTTTAGATTGGCGAAATACGATTGGCTTTTGAAAGAGAAGGGAACTGACTGGCAAAGACCTTTATACCAATATATTGATAACGAATGACTGATCTTTGTTCGAGAACTTTCTACCTATCTATCACATTAGTCTAGTCAACTAAGAAAGAAGGTAGACCCAACTTTCTAATGAATGAATTTCCTAGGCGAAAGCAGCTTAGCTAATGTCATTTCCCTTTGGCTTCTTTTGCTCACATCCTTAGGGTGGCTATTTTTTTTAAGTAGGTTGCTTAAGATTATCTTTTTTCTGTGCAGAGTGCAATTTACTCTTATCAAGCTTATCATTATCTTGAAAACACTGATTTCAACTATCATCTTTTGACTTCTGATTATCTATATGATTTCTCGAACTAGCTTCTTCTGACTTTAAATAAGTCATCTCATTTTTCTTAGCTAAGAGCTCTAGATCATGAAGACGCTTATATACTTCTTCATATTGCTTCTCTTTATATGAGAGTATCCAATTAGCTTGACCAGCGTAGTCTGTTACTTCTAAAGGAAGAGTGTCCACCCAAACATTATTTTCATCATAGACAGGTTTCCTCTTGTTACCAATATTAATTCCAAGTCTCACTAGTTTATCCTTTTTGAAAATTTGCAGTTTATCCCAATCAGTATTGAACTTTTTTCCAATGATTTTTCCTCTATTCTAGATGGATCCGTGTATTGTAACTCAAACCATTCTTCATTGACCAATTTATGGGCAAGACCCTTGTGCTTAATGATTCGACTGTCTGCTTGAGTCAAAATGGAATAACTCTTTGGTGCTAAGAGTATACCAGTTTTTACAATGTATTCTAACTTAAACTTTCCTAATTCACTAGAAGAGATATCTTCTTCTGGAAGAGGACTACCAAGAACAACATAGTTCGTATCTGTGTAGTAATTGTCCTGTAGGCGGTCCAATCGTTCATCTGTCCACACGTCCTACGAAGACTGTCCTCTAACTTCTGTTATGAGTGAATTTCTATGGACTATTTAATCTAAAAAGAAGCCTTGTGAAAGCCAATAGGGAGCTATACAGTCCATTAACGTTGCAACATTGGCCTTCTTTATGTGCTCTAGTCGAAGTAGCAAGCAAGCCAGCCTTTTTTGATCCTTGTCCGATACAGCAGCTAGATCACTGCCTTTCCAATCAAAGAAAGGACTAGCATAGCAAATCGATCTATTTAATAGCATAAAGAATAGTACGTTTAAAATGACAAGGGCTAGGGGTAAAGCAATGAGGATTGGATTTATCTGGATTTGGGTAGTCTCCCTCTACACCTTCACAGCAAAGAAAAAATCTCATCTTCATATCTTAATGGGAACTTTCTGTCATAGGCCATTTCCCCTTTCCATCCCATTGAGCACTGATCTTGCCGCTTGAAAATGGCCTTCTTTAAGGAATAGAGCCCAAATCCCGATAAGAAGATGCATCAAGCCAAGCCTCATAGCACAGGAGAGGTGTAGGAGTAGGAAGATGAGCTTTTTTATAGATGGTCAAAGCGCTCAAACCTGTTTACAGGACGAATTTGAAAAGGAGATTGTACCAAGTCAAGATACGAAAAGATGTGTTGCACGACTCAGTTGACCATAAAGGGCATAGTCAGGAGGGTGTAAAAGACTGGAGATTGATCAAATTTTCCTTCTTTCATTAGCTCCTATTACAGGTTTTCCTTTGAGATACAGTCATGACGGGCCACTGCCTTAATTTTAATTAGGGATTTTTTCTATAATGCCCTTATCACGATCTAGCCCCTTGTCTATATCATGGTCTGTTTTCATATAACCTTACTACTGTATGGCTTGCTAAATAAAGCGCAGTGGGATCAATCATTGCATTTATCCATTCATAACCATCATATACGCCCTTTCAAGAAAAGGGATAGAATGACAGTCTATCAGTCTTACCAGCATGCATACAAAATGGAGTGTTGTTGTCTATCAACTGGTTAAACATATAAGATTCTTATTAATTATATAAGGAATAAGGATCACATATCGATCGAATAAAGATGGATGGGGTTAGATAGGTTCGTTCCAACCTGCTCTTTGGGACCATGAAAGAAGCAAGATCCAGCGCTATTAAACGACTATAGTTTTTACTTGTTAACGATCAGGTAGTAGGCTAATAGAGTGAGTGGCGGATATGGATCCATACTTTCGACAGGATGTCGAAAGAGCTAGTTAAACGGTGGTTTTGGCCCCCCTATTGCAAAGCTAGGATCCCAAGGATAGGCATTGTTCGCCTTGTGCTTGGACATGCAATGAGGAAGAGATAGCACAGTCTTATAGGGGGCCTTGCAATCTATTGAGGGGAGGGAAAAAGAAACCTACAGCACCCCTTTAGAGCTAGTTTACTTCCATTCCAGACTTCTACCTCTATGTGGCTTTGTGGTGCTGGGCTGGATATAGGGGGTCCTCTTATAATCCGTAGCATTTAAGGCTGAATCACTCCATATAGACACACCTAGACTACGAAGCTAGGATAGTGGGTAAAGAATCTTCTCACGTAGAAGCAGAAGGAAAGGAAATGAATTATTTGCATTGAAGCTGAGGGCGGTGGGTTGGAAAAGTACGGTAGTCTACGTTAGCAGTGATTCGCCTGTCTGAGTAAAGAGAATGGCAGGTCTTGAGTTATAGGTCATACCCTTGAGGACCAGATTCACCCTCATTTTCTATCTTTTTAGTGAAATATCGAACCTTTACTATATAGTAAATATAGTCAAAGATATCCCCAGTCAATCTCCAAGAGTCCCTTTTTAGGTTTAGGAAAGAAAGTCCACCTGCCAAGCCTAACCTCTTAATAGCTTCCTTTACTTTAGGTCTTAAAATAGTATTCCTTACCAACAAGGGCTTAGTTAACTTAACGTATAGTCCGTTTTTTTTCTCTACTGAAAAGGTTCTTTCACCAATCAGGAAAGCTCAGATCTGGGCGCGGGTGGCCGTGGACATCGCAGTAGTCATTTAGAGCATATTTGATCAGTTAGAAGGAATCGAAGGAAAACTACTTGATTGACTAGACAAAGACTAGCTCAACCTTCCTTTACTCGAGCTGAATCTTGATTAAGTTAAGTTAGAAAGGTTGAATTTATTTTGAAGTAGGAAGCCTAAATATTAAGATCGAACAAAGTGAATGTTAAAGCATCTAATGCCTGCCCCGGTGTGAAACCCCACTTTCTTGCTTATCTCGTAATACGTGCTTTACCTTGTTTTGCGTGCATATGATCTGTTTATGTGCTATAGGACCTAGAAAGTTATAATTTTGATTTCAATACTTCTAATACGTGCTAAATGTGCATTCATGAAATTTTCATCAAAATCGGAGTCAGAAATTTTATCGTCGATTTTCAGTGAATAGTGTTTTCGAAACACGTCCGCTATAATTTTGAAACTGGTCTTTTTAACCCTTCTAGACCTAGTCCACGGACTTTAATAGACCTGTGTTTGATGAAAACGGTTTTAAAATCAGCTTAAGAATTTATTAGGGTTTTTACACCGACTTTTGCGAAAATCGAGTTTTAAGCCGACTCGGGTGGAATTCTTTGAATGTAAAACTTCTTGTCACCTAAAAATAACTCACTTGAGATATCTTGGGGGTTGCATAATTAATTTTAACTTGGTGATCACTAAAATGCAATTAAAGACATTAAAAACACAAAAATACCTATTAAAATAACTTTGACTTTAATTAAAAAAATTGACCTTATAAGCTATTGTCACCTACACACACTCACACAACACAAAAACACCACCACACACACACACATTGCCGAGGGGTTGAGGGAGAAAAGAGAAGAAAGAAAACTCAAGCTTTTCAATCAATTTTTCAAAGAAAAACCTAGTTTTTGTCCGTGAAACTTCGCACCGACTTGGATTCTGCTTGTTGGGCACGCATTGCACGCATTCCTAGGCTTATATCGCATCTAAGGTGAGAGAAAAATTCTAGATCTCAAAATGTCATTTTTGTGTTTTTGCGTATAAATGAAGATTGAACCGTTAGAATTGAAATCTGATGATAGATTATTGCTCCTTGCATGCTAGGGATCATTATATACTAATACTACAAGTTTCTGTCGGATATAGCATAATTTTTATTTTCCGGGTATTTAATTTTGATTAAAATGTTCAAAGTTGATTTAATTGAGTTGTGTTGCTCGAAATCGATTGCCGTCGATTTCTAAATACTTGATAATTACGTGTTAGCGCTGTTGTAATGCCGAATTTTTGATTACATTGTTTGTGTGGAAATCCGGAAAATCCAGCCATGACGTCATAGGGTTTTAGGGTTATCGGGCATGTTTTGGAGGTGTTATGGTGGATTTCCGAGAGGGCTAATGTAGTAGGTTGAATGGGTGAGTGATAGGAACTGATTTGGCAATGTTTGGATTAGTAGATTGTAAGTTATGAATTTTAGAAGTTAGGTTGTCATTCTTTAATTTCTTGAACGATGCCTTAGATGGTTGGGTAGTGTTCGAGTGATGAATGGTGAGTTGTTGTTGAGTAATTTAGAGTTTAATTATGAATATTATGCATGTCCGGTTAGATGGCCTACTTTGTCATCTAACTACGTTGTTTGATGTTTAATTTAATATTGATGTTATATTGATGTTATATTGATGTTATTGATTGATTATTATTGAATGCGGGAATCGGGCACTCTTGTTGCTGATCTCCCAATTGATTGATCGATTTATGCTTGCATGATGATTGATGAAATGGAGCCTTGGTATGTGTGTGCCACCTCTCGGGCAGCGTCGGGCTGTCGGGTTGAAACCGGCATGACTGCCATAGGCTACCCCCAGCTCGCATGACGGAGATGTCATGGAGGGAAGGGGATAGTGAGGTACCTCGGGTGTGTGAGTAATGGGGAGTTATAAGAAGAACGGTTGAGATCGTGATGGCGTTTGGAGCTACACCAAATAGAGTATCCTTATTGAATGGTCATATAGTTATGTGATGATAGCTTTATTTATGTTATTATTGTTGTTGTGTGTTTACTTGCTCAAAGGACTAAATCCAAGGAGCGTAGTGAATACTGTCGAGATCTATCGGATCCTCACTGGGCTTATGTATATAAGCTCACTCTCTATTAATGCATGTTTCAGGTGTACTTTCACAAGATTACGGGTACGTGCCTCCTGAAGAGGAGAATGTGGAAAATGTGCCTTTTGTGGATGAGTCATATGTTCCCGAGTCTTATCTATGACTTTATGTTGTTAAATGTCTTGTATATTAGTTTAATAGACTTTATATGCTTTACGGTTCTTAATGTAATAGATATTGAAAAGATGTTGAACCAAATGATGTTAACTTAGCGGTTTCCTTTTTGTCTATGGTTAAATTGTAGTTGTGTCTCAACTTACTTTTGAATTGTATGATAAAGTTGAGGTATTGTATGTCATGTTGGAACGGAGGCGTATAACGAGGATGTTTTATTGTATAATATGGTTGTGTTGTATGTTGTTGTTTATATTGAGGAATTACGGGATGTATGATGTTTAATGAGGTTGGCTTAGAACCTCGGAAATCTGTTTACTGTCGTTATGCCGCCGAAATTCCGTTGCGTCCTGACTGATCGTAGGTGGGGTCGAGTTGGGGCGTGACAGTTTAAGTGGTATCAGAGCTCATGTTAGTTGTCAGCCGGGGTATTCTCGGAATGTGGGTAATGGTCTTAGCATGAAATATGTATGAAAGGAAAGAAAAATGAAATATGTATTGGTATGATTAATTGATTAAGTGATTATGTGATTTAAGTGCTTATGTGATTATGTGATCAATTTGATTATGTGTTTTATATGAGTTTGTTATTTATGTGTTAATAGTTGTTTATAACCTGTCTACGTGCTATAACTGTGCTAACTCTTTGATTAGTAGAATGGCCGGTCGACCGAGAACCAGAGGTAGGCCTGAGTTGACTGATGAGACTCCGAGTAACGTGGCATCGGGCCGTGACGGGGGTGATGACCGATTTGGAGCCGCTATGGAGCGGATTGCAGAGTTAGTGGCTAGTCAGGCACAGTTATTAGCAGGGCAGGCTGCCCAGAATCAGGCTATGCAGGCTCAGCTTCTGAATATTCAGGGTGGTAACCACGGGCGTGGTACCCTGAAGGACTTTTTAGGATATCACCCACCGAGATTTCAGGGGGAGCCGGATGATAGGAAGGCGGAGGTTTGGATTAGCAAGTTGGAGAAGATTTATGATCCACTTGGCTATACTGATGAGCAGAAAGTCTCTTTTGCCGTGTATTTGTTAGATGACGAGGCAGAGGAGTGGTGGCGCACGGTAAGGACTAGTTGGGCGGCACAGGGTATTCCTTATATTTGGGGTACCTTTCTGATGGCTTTCCGGGCAAAGTATGTCCCGAGGATTTGCAGGGAACGGAGAGAGGCCGAGTTTCTAGCCTTGGTCCAGGGAGATGCTACAGTGGCTCAATATGAGGCCACATTTACTCGATTGTCCCGGTATGCACCGGAGTATGTGGTAGACGAGGAGCGGAGGACTCGCAGGTTTATGTTGGGGTTGCGGCCCGAGATTCAGGATGTGATGGCTCTGAATCGTTATGATATTTTCACTGAGGCTTTTGAGGCAGCTTCTAGATTGGAGAAGAGGAAAGGGGATCAGATTGTCTCCAGTCAGCCTAGTAAGAGGCCGTATCAGCCGCCGGGCCAGCAGGTTTTATATAGGCCTCCAGTACAACAGGTTGTCTACAGGCCACCTGCCCAGCAGGGTTCTTTTAGGCCACAGAGTCAGCAGAGTTATTATCGGCCTCAGTTTCAGCAGAGGCCATATCAGGTTCAGACTCAGTTTAGGCCAGCCCAGTCTCAGGGTCAGTATAGGCCTAGTGTGGTGAGACCTCAGCAGCAGGCTGTATCAGCTGCTCCTTCAGCTTCTGGTTATTCTAGGGGCAGTGCTAGTGCCACATCATCGCAGTGTAATTACTGCAAGCGCTCAGGGCATGTAGAGTCCGACTGCAGGGTAAAGGCAGGGACATGTTTGGGTTGTGGTAGCATCGATCATAGGGTGAGGGATTGCCCTAAGTATGCGAGGACTGAGGGTCGGGCAGCGACTCAGGGTTATCAGGGTAGGCCTACGGGCAGTGTACCATAGCAGCAGCGGGTTCAGGCTCGGGCTTATGCAGTTGACTTAGAGGAGATGCCTGAGGAGACTGCAGTTGTGGAAGGTAACTTTCTTATACTTGATCAACTTGTTAAAGTGTTGATTGATTCTGGTGCTACGCATTCTTTCATTACTCCTGCTTGTGTGCAACGTGTTAAATTGCAACCTGAAAGATTGCCTTATGTGGTTGAAATTAGTACCTCTTTGACTGATAAGTATGTTACTGGCTTAGTATGTAAGGATTGTATAATACATGTTAAGGGGCATAATTTTCCTTCGGACCTTATTTTATTTCCTATCCGGGGGTATGATGTTATCTTGGGTATGGATTGGCTTTCTAAGTATGATGCCCAGTTGAACTGTAGAACCAAGGTAGTACAGTTTCGTTTGCCAGATCAGCCAGTAGTTGAGGTAGCGGGTAACCGGGGTGCTAAGACGAGTTTTGTTATCTCAGCAACTAAAGCCGTTAAGTTGGTGAGTAAAGGGTGTTTGGGTTATCTAGCTTATTTGATCAACAAGCCATCTGTTAAGCTACAGCTAGAGGAAGTCCCTATTATCCGGGAATATCCTAATGTATTTCCCGAGGAGTTGCCAGGATTGCCGCCAGATAGGGATATCGAGTTTGTGATTAATCTTGTTCCCGGTACTCAACCTATTTCTAAATCGGCATACCGGATGGCACCAGCTGAGTTGAAGGAGTTGAAGACTCAGTTACAGGAGTTGTTGGAGAAAGGATTTATTCAGCAGAGTTCTTCACCTTGGGGAGCTCCTGTTTTGTTTGTGAAGAAGAAGGATGGTACCTTGAGATTGTGTATAGATTACCGTGGTTTGAATCAGGTGACTATCAAGAATAAATATCCTTTGCCACTGATTGATGAGTTGTTTGATCAACTTCAGGGAGCCAAAGTCTACTCTAAGTTTGATTTGAGGCAGGGGTATTATCAGCTTCGGATTCGCTCAGACGATGTTCCGAAGTCTGCCTTCAGGACTCGGTACGGGCATTATGAGTTTGTTGTTATGCCCTTTGGTTTGACTAATGCACCGGCAGCATTCATGGATCTTATGCATCGAGTCTTTCAACCGTACTTGGACCAGTTCGTGGTGATTTTTATTGATGATATCTTGGTCTATTCTAAATCTGAATTGGAGCACGAGCAACATCTACGGCTTGTATTAGAGAAGTTGCAGGAGCATCAGTTGTTTGCCAAGTTCAGCAAATGTGAATTTTGGCTGCAACGGATTTCTTTTCTTGGCCATGTTATTACACAGAGTGGTATTTCTGTAGATCCTACTAAGATTGAATCGGTGATGTCTTGGAAGCGGCCAGAGAATGTTACTGATGTCCGTAGTTTTCTTGGCTTGGCGGGTTATTACCGTAGGTTTGTCAAGGACTTCTCAAAGATTGCGGGGCCACTATCTAAGTTGACTCAGAAACGGACTATCTTTAATTGGGACGAGAAGTGTGAGAGTGGATTTCAGGAGTTGAAAAAGAGGTTAACTACCGCTCCAGTACTTGCTCTACCAGAGGGGACCGATAATATGGTCATTTACAGTGATGCATCCAAGGAGGGCTTGGGATGTGTTCTTATGCAGGATGGCCGAGTTATTGCCTATGCTTCCAGGAAGTTGAAGCCTTATGAGGTGAATTATCCGACTCATGATCTTGAGTTGGCAGCAGTTGTCTTTGCACTCAAGAAGTGGCGTCATTACCTGTGGGGCAGTAAGTTCGAGATTTTCACTGATCATAAGAGTCTTAAGTATTTATTCTCACAGAAGGAGTTGAATATGCGCCAGCGGAGGTGGATGGAGCTTCTTGGAGATTATAATTGTTCTATCAATTATCTGCCTGGAAAGGCAAATGTTGTGGCAGATGCTCTCAGCCGGAAGACTAGTATTTCTTGTTTGGCTGTCAAGAAGTGGGAGGTTCTTGACGAGTTTAGTTATTGGAGACCAGAGTTCACTCAGGTTGGGGTGATGTGTTCACATCTCCGTATTCAGCCTTTATTGTTGTCTCAGATCAGGGAAGCTCAGCAGCTTGATGTTAACCTTCAGAAGATCAAGGATCAGATCACGGATGATCAGTCTGACTTTAAAGTGCATGAGGATGGTATTCTTCGGTTTCGGAACAGGGTTTGTGTTCCCGATGAACCGGGCTTGAGACGAGGTATTCTGGAGGAAGCTCATAATTCTAAATATACTATTCATCCTGGTGGAACCAAGATGTATCGGGATTTGAAACAGCATTATTGGTGGAACAACATGAAGAGGGAGGTTGCTCAGTTTGTGTCTAGATGTTTGACTTGTCAGAGAGTGAAAGCCGAACATCAACGACCAGCAGGTTTGCTTCAGCCGTTGGCTATACCAGAGTGGAAATGGGAGCATATTACGATGGACTTCGTCACTGGTTTGCCTAGATCACCGAGGGGTAATGATGCAGTTTGGGTTGTCGTGGATCGTTTGACGAAGACAGCTCATTTTATCTCGATGAGGTTAGGAGATGAGGTTACAAAGCTGACGGATCTTTATCTGGATCAGATTGTTAGACTTCACGGTATTCCATCTAGTATTGTCTCTGATCGAGATCCTCGATTTACTTCTCGTTTGTGGGAGAAACTTCAGGAGACTTTGGGTACTCAGTTGAACTTCAGTACAGCGTATCATCCACAGACCGACGGTCAGTCTGAGCGGACTATTCAGATTCTGGAAGATATGCTTAGGGCTTGTGTTCTGGACTTTGGGAAGAACTGGGAGAAACATCTACCACTTGCCGAGTTTGCCTATAACAATAGTTATCAAGCTACTATTGGGATGGCACCTTTTGCAGCTCTTTACGGTCGTAAGTGCCGTTCACCTTTATATTGGGACGAGGTAGGAGAGATGAAGACTGTTGATCCGACTATCATGCCAGAACTTCTTGAGAAGATCGAGAATGTTCAGTTGATCAGGCAGAGAATGCTTACAGCGCAGAGTAGATTCAAGAGTTATGCTGATAAGCGTCGTCGAGACTTGGAGTTTGCAGTTGGAGATCGGGTTTTCTTGAGATTGTCTCCTCGAAAGGGGTTTGTTCGTTATGGTAAAAGTGGTAAGCTGAGTCCGAGATTTGTTGGGCCGTTTGAGATTACTGGCAGGGTTGGTAAGTTGGCATATCGGTTGGCTCTACCGGAAAACTTCTCTAATGTCCACGATGTGTTTCACGTGTCTAATTTGCGGAAATACAATCCGGATCCTTCTCATATTCTTGAGCCAGAGCCGTTACAGCTTCGTGAGAATTTGACTTATGACGAGCGTCCGATTCGTATTCTAGATCAGATGGACCGAGAGTTGAGGTCGAAGAGGATTCCGATGGTTAAGGTGTTGTGGAAGCATCACGGCATTGAGGAAGCTACGTGGGAGAGACGAGATCAGATGCAGCAGCAATACCCAGATCTTTTCCGTACATCAAGTAAGAATTTCGAGGACGAAATTTCTATAAGGGGGGGAGAATGTGAAACCCCACTTTCTTGCTTATCTCGTAATACGTGCTTTACCTCGTTTTGCGTGCATATGATCTGTTTATGTGCTATAGGACCTAGAAAGTTATAATTTTGATTTCAATACTTCTAATACGTGCTAAATGTGCATTCATGAAATTTTCATCAAAATCGGAGTCAGAAATTTTATCGTCGATTTTCAGTGAATAGTGTTTTCGAAACACGTCCGCTATAATTTTGAAACTGGTCTTTTTAACCCTTCTAGACCTAGTCCACGGACTTTAATAGACCTGTGTTTGATGAAAACGGTTTTAAAATCGGCTTAAGAATTTATTAGGGTTTTTACACCGACTTTTGCGAAAATCGAGTTTTAAGCCGACTCGGGTGGAATTCTTTGAATGTAAAACTTCTTGTCACCTAAAAATAACTCACTTGAGATATCTTGGGGGTTGCATAATTAATTTTAACTTGGTGATCACTAAAATGCAATTAAAGACATTAAAAACACAAAAATACCTATTAAAATAACTTTGACTTTAATTAAAAAAATTGACCTTATAAGCTATTGTCACCTACACACACTCACACAACACAAAAACACCACCACACACACACACATTGCCGAGGGGTTGAGGGAGAAAAGAGAAGAAAGAAAACTCAAGCTTTTCAATCAATTTTTCAAAGAAAAACCTAGTTTTTGTCCGTGAAACTTCGCACCGACTTGGATTCTGCTTGTTGGGCACGCATTGCACGCATTCCTAGGCTTATATCGCATCTAAGGTGAGAGAAAAATTCTAGATCTCAAAATGTCATTTTTGTGTTTTTGCGTATAAATGAAGATTGAACCGTTAGAATTGAAATCTGATGATAGATTATTGCTCCTTGCATGCTAGGGATCATTATATACTAATACTACAAGTTTCTGTCGGATATAGCATAATTTTTATTTTCCGGGTATTTAATTTTGATTAAAATGTTCAAAGTTGATTTAATTGAGTTGTGTTGCTCGAAATCGATTGCCGTCGATTTCTAAATACTTGATAATTACGTGTTAGCGCTGTTGTAATGCCGAATTTTTGATTACATTGTTTGTGTGGAAATCCGGAAAATCCAGCCATGACGTCATAGGGTTTTAGGGTTATCGGGCATGTTTTGGAGGTGTTATGGTGGATTTCCGAGAGGGCTAATGTAGTAGGTTGAATGGGTGAGTGATAGGAACTGATTTGGCAATGTTTGGATTAGTAGATTGTAAGTTATGAATTTTAGAAGTTAGGTTGTCATTCTTTAATTTCTTGAACGATGCCTTAGATGGTTGGGTAGTGTTCGAGTGATGAATGGTGAGTTGTTGTTGAGTAATTTAGAGTTTAATTATGAATATTATGCATGTCCGGTTAGATGGCCTACTTTGTCATCTAACTACGTTGTTTGATGTTTAATTTAATATTGATGTTATATTGATGTTATATTGATGTTATTGATTGATTATTATTGAATGCGGGAATCGGGCACTCTTGTTGCTGATCTCCCAATTGATTGATCGATTTATGCTTGCATGATGATTGATGAAATGGAGCCTTGGTATGTGTGTGCCACCTCTCGGGCAGCGTCGGGCTGTCGGGTTGAAACCGGCATGACTGCCATAGGCTACCCCCAGCTCGCATGACGGAGATGTCATGGAGGGAAGGGGATAGTGAGGTACCTCGGGTGTGTGAGTAATGGGGAGTTATAAGAAGAACGGTTGAGATCGTGATGGCGTTTGGAGCTACACCAAATAGAGTATCCTTATTGAATGGTCATATAGTTATGTGATGATAGCTTTATTTATGTTATTATTGTTGTTGTGTGTTTACTTGCTCAAAGGACTAAATCCAAGGAGCGTAGTGAATACTGTCGAGATCTATCGGATCCTCACTGGGCTTATGTATATAAGCTCACTCTCTATTAATGCATGTTTCAGGTGTACTTTCACAAGATTACGGGTACGTGCCTCCTGAAGAGGAGAATGTGGAAAATGTGCCTTTTGTGGATGAGTCATATGTTCCCGAGTCTTATCTATGACTTTATGTTGTTAAATGTCTTGTATATTAGTTTAATAGACTTTATATGCTTTACGGTTCTTAATGTAATAGATATTGAAAAGATGTTGAACCAAATGATGTTAACTTAGCGGTTTCCTTTTTGTCTATGGTTAAATTGTAGTTGTGTCTCAACTTACTTTTGAATTGTATGATAAAGTTGAGGTATTGTATGTCATGTTGGAACGGAGGCGTATAACGAGGATGTTTTATTGTATAATATGGTTGTGTTGTATGTTGTTGTTTATATTGAGGAATTACGGGATGTATGATGTTTAATGAGGTTGGCTTAGAACCTCGGAAATCTGTTTACTGTCGTTATGCCGCCGAAATTCCGTTGCGTCCTGACTGATCGTAGGTGGGGTCGAGTTGGGGCGTGACACCCGGTCTTTCTATCTCTTTGAAGATGGAACTTTCAATTCGAGACAATTCCAACAAGAAAGAGAAGCTAGGCTCGGCTTGGATTTGAGCTACTAACGAAGAAAAAATCTTGGAGCTCCGTAAAATGAAATTGCTCAATCTGAACTTCTAACTTTGGAGATTGGCTTGGAACTAGCTGAACCTGCCTGAACTGATTGACTCGCTCATCAAGCTTCCAATGCAGTCTTATCTTCTATGCGATATATGCATTCAGTTGAAGTTTTTCGCCTTGGTCTACTCCTTCGTGTAGTGAGTCAAGGTCCATCCCTAAGGAGAAAGACGAAGCAAAACCCCAACGATTAGATTATAGGGTTGGACTGTGATACCCCGAACCTGGCATATATTTAATAGCATTTAAAGTTCATTTAAATTGCATTTTATTGACCTTTCACCTTCTTTGACCAAACTAGTTGACTTTTCATCTACAATGACCAATTAGGACAAGGTGTAAATTTTTAAAATGTTTAATAAAGGGCAAACTTGGGATTAGAAATAAAAAAATGCAATGTTAAGTTAGTCAAATTTTGGGTCAACTTTGGAATTAAATCTGAACCAATTAGGGAAGAGTTAGGTAGCAAATTATATATGGTTGGAAAGCTCTATGAGTCTAGTTTCTGAGGCTTCAAACCGTTCGTGAATTGGAGTTTTCTAGAAGAAGTTATGGCCGTTTTCGTAAGGTCGCGCATAGCTGTTTTGGTTTAGCGGGTTGACCGAAGCTTTGACCATTTGTCATTTTTTATTTAAGTATGAAATACGAAACAAAAGAGCAAAATCAGGAAATAAAGAAGGCCATGGCTGAAACCATGGAGGAAAAAGAAAAAAAAAAACATTTCAACTTCAAACTTCAATTTCTTCGCGAGAGCTTGTGCGGGGTGGTTTCCGAGGCATCTAGCGTGGTTTTCCTAGCATCTAGGAGCGTCTAAGGTGAGGGTTTCATCGTTATTTGCGCATTTGAAAATGTTGAACATAAACTTTAATTTTTGTGATTTAACCGTAGGTTGTTATTTTGTCCATTTCATTGCTTAAAGAATGTTCTCTAGCAATTGTAGAACGTGTATTTATAGTTTTTTAATATTTTCTGCGGTTGAATATCGAATTTGAAATATAAATTGTGTAATGAATAGTAAATAGTGAATAATAAATCCCCGTTTCGATGAAGTTGCGCTGTTATGCTTTCTGTTGATGTGAAAAGATGTTAGGTATGCTAGAATGTCTAAATGCATGATTTGTTTAGGTTGCGTAATGGAAAAAATGAGAAAAACGCCTTGGTGAAAGTCGGGGTCGTTTAGGTCGAGTTTAGCATTTTCTCGTTTTGCTTGATGGCATTGTTTCGGGAGGCCATGGAAGCACTTTTGGTGCGATTATGGCATTGGATGGGTGTTTGGTTAGTATAGTTGTAGTTCAAACGAGCAAATGGGAAAATCGGGACTTTGCGTGAATTCTAGGGTAAAGTAGGGTTTCGGGGTCTTTAGACGTGCCTTATGGTGACCTAGAAGGATTGGTGAAGTCGGTTTCCAAAGCTCATGGCTCGTTTGAAAGTAGTAGCGTTTGAAAGTTGGGGTCATTTTTGAGATTTTGTGTGATTTCATAGTATATTGTCTATAGAATGCTTATAATGCCTATAGAATACTTGTTATTGCTTGATAATGTTAGTTGGTGTTGTTCTTGTTGCTTGTTTGATTGTAAATGTTTGTTAATGCTTATTACGCTTGTTAGAGTCGATTATTGATTGAAATGTTTAACAATTGTTGAATAATGCTTGATATCTCGATTATCTCCTCTATCTGTGTTGTTCTGCTATCGCTCGTTTATCGCCTTGTATCGAGTCTTGCATTGCATAGTGTCCAGCGCGTAAGTGATGGGCCTCTCTGGATAGCCTCGGGTTGCCAGTGTTGGTTGCTCTAGCTCCGTGGCCATTCCCTTTTCTCACTTGGGTTGCCTCCCAGGGAGATTTGGGTCGTAGAATTGATGGTTACTCCCGGGGTATTCCAAACTAGTGTTATAAGGTGGTTGCGCGCTTATTGTCATCGTTGTCAACATCAAGCTCAAGATTGATGTATCGCTCGTGAAATGGTATATTGCTCGTAAGAGTGAACCATAGCCTTCAAAGTGTGGTATAGCTTTGAATGGTTGTGTTAATGCTTTCTTGAATGTTTAATATATTGTCGTTTGTATTGAATGCTTTCTTATTGATTTTATTGCTTAGCTGTGTCTATTTGCATTGCACGACTTTCTTTCTCTCCAACTCGATATCTGTCTCGCCCTCACTGAGTATACGTGTTGTGTATACTCACTCCTCACCACCACATTTCAGGAAATGTCATGTTAGATGGAAAGTTCGTGATTTCATGAAAGTTCGTGCCTGAAGAGTTGTCTTGCGTGCCTATGTGGCTTGAGTGTCGAAGTTGTAAAGATATATGCTTTCATATGTTGTATGTATTTATTGTTAAAAGAAATGTAATCTAAATTAGCTAATTAGTTGAGGTAAATCGATAAGCTAGTTATGTAATCAGTTAGCATAGCTTAACTTCAATGCATGTTTGTAATGTCCCAAGGAAAAGAATTAGAATGGCATGATAGTTTATTTTATGCAGTAGCTTAGTATGGTTTAATTGTCTAGTTTGAATGAACTTGTCAAAAATGAAAAGAGATAGGTTAGCTTTTAAATTGGACATGTATGTATACTTGCTGAGTTTTATTGTTGAGAACCGAGGCTCGGATGGCCTTGAGGTAGTTTGTATGATTGGACATGGTGTTGGTCCACTTATATGCTGTCGCAGGTTTTATATTTCGCCTAGAAACAGGGGAGACTCCGTCCGTTTTTTCTGAAAATTATGCCGGGGTTTGGTTTGGGTTGTGATTAGATCGATTGATAGAACCTCCGGTCTCGAGAGGGATCGGGGTGTTACATGGACCCCTTTTCAAGAAGGAGCGTGAAGATGCCGAAAAGAGGGCTTTTATCACGTTTGAGAGTTATGGGAAGGTTCCTTCTTTGGCAGAAAGTGGAAAGTCTTCGAGTATCGTCGTCCTTCTATTGATAGATTCAGGATTCGGATAGATGAAGAGAAGGCCAACTTATCTCGATCTAGTCATTCACCCGATATGGGAATACATTTTAGTAAGGCAAGACTCGAAAAAAGTCCGATTGAACTAGCAACCGAAGATGTGAAGAAATCGACTGCATTAGCACTTCATAAGGGAATACCGGACTCAGTAAATTCTTTAGTTGACATCAAGACCAAGTCCAATTGAATCTAATGGAGGAAGATCAGTAGGAGATGAGTGAGGTGATTTGTTGCCCATTCCATTACTTTCACGTAAATTACTTATGAGCCAATACCCCGAACTCCACTCTTTTGAATAAGCAATCTTCTTTTGACTGGGCCTAAGATCAGGAGCAATTTATCTTTGGCCTTGGATCGTTTTTTTCTATTCTAGAGATGGGGATTCGGCTCCTCCAAGTGATCTGTCTAGATTTCGGAATAGAAATGGGCAAGGAAGATCAGCCAAGCCAAAGGGCGAAACGGTCCAATTCAATGTTTTACTGTTACGCATAGTAACTCTCCTGTTAGGAATCGATCTAGCTGTTTATCCTATAGATAGAAAGTGTCGGCAATCCCCTCCGTTATTTCAGCTGTTGTTGGTATAACTGCTACGATAGTATACTTCCCTAAACAGATAATTCGTACCATGATTAGCAGACCCTTCTCAACTCTAGCGATTTCAAGCGGACCAGTCTCCAATTACCTTGCAAAGCGTTAACGCTAGCCAGGTCGATAGTTCAAGTATCAATGAAAGTCTCTATTTCAGTAAAGTAGAAATGACAGTTGTTTAGGTAACAAAAGACAATGTCTGCTAGAGGTATGATTCCGATCTTTGCGCAAGCAATAGCAATAATATATGCTATTTTCTTTTTGGCACAGCTTCTCTTTAATGCCAGTGGTGTGAGGGAGTTCGCTGGGGAAGTTAACTTTTTCAGTTGCTACTCTAGGAGGAGGTTGAATCATTAGTAAAGATATCCATGCACAGTAAAGATCAATAGGTTGAAATCAGATAAAGGCAAATATGGCTTTGAGGAAGAATACGAACGGAATTCCACATTCATAGGCTGTTGGGAGGTTTGGATAGGATTGAATCAATCAAAATATTGATTTGATTCATCCCACATTTCATTTGGGCGAGAGAGAGGCTGCTCATTTGCTTACCTTCTCTTAGTGCGCTTTGATGGCTTTGTTGTGGACCTATATCCAACCTCAGAGAATACTCTTCCTTCTGCCTTACACCTCCTATGAACGAACCTGATAGGGCCACGTACAAAAGGAAAAGCGACTTTTTTTTATCTTTTATGCTATCAAACTTAAATACCTCAGTCGTAGGGCTCAGAGACAGTCTAACTTTGTTCTTCCCCATCCACCAATAAAGCAAAGAGCATGGAATAGTCCCTGTGGGGTAGCCCTTCCCTGTAGTGTAACCGAATCCCCGGACCTAGCCTTTCTTTGGTTAAAACTGATTAGTTGGACTCACTCCTAATATGGAGTCACTTAAAGTCCACCGTTCAGTTACGTTCGTAATTTTTCCGTCAGCCATGTCCTAAAAGACTAAACTGTATAAGCGTGAACAACTTCCCTAAGAATCAAAGAGGTATTGGGCAGTCTTTGGTCATATATGATATTACACAGACGTGGCATTAAGGATTCCTTAAACATAATAAAGACCAAATTAATTTTTTTTTAAACAATAAGGACTAAATTTGACATTTTCCCTTTTTTATTCTTAAATAAATAAAGTATGTAATTTTTTATTTTTTTATCTTCGGGAGGCAAGAGCCGGTTAGTTGATAATATTTTTAGGGGAAAATTCTCCCCTTTTGTCCTTTTCCATAAGAATCAGTAATGGTTCAGGGGGCTATCAATCCGAGAGGTGCCCAACGGCTGCGTCCTACCAAACCGAGCCAGAAAATCTGCACACTTGTTTGCCTCTCTAAAAATATGATTCAGCTTAAATCCAGTGTGGCGTGAAAGAATACGCTTACACTCTTCGACCATTGGGCACAAAGGGTTGGAGTTCCGCGAATTACCATTAATCATGTTGATGACTAAAATAAAATCCGTTTTAATAATTAGTTCTTCAAATTGGCACTCTTCCGCCAATATCAGGCCTTCCAAATATTATATAATTCAACCCGAAGACTAGAAGAAACCCCAAAATTGACTGCAAAACCCACGACCCACTGACCAAGTCTGTCACGAATAATGTCCCCTACTCCTCCAAGCCCTGAATTTCCCCGAGTATTACCGTCAACATTTAATTTGAAACCCCTAGAAGGTTTAAACCATCCAATGCTCACCATAACCCGAGTATGAGGAAAGACATGGCCTTGTATGCTCCAGGAGGCTTCAACATTCTTGGATAAATCAATGATAACTGCAACGACATTAGTCGTCTGAGGGAAGATGTTATTTGCAAAGTGCGTATCATTTCTCCATTTCTCCATTTCTCCAAGATTGACTGCAAATCAAGTTTGTAATTGTAGTGGAGGAAAATAGCAGAAGCCAAAACTGATTCAATAATATAACTACAAAATTTCCCCCATTTGACATATTCTCCCATTAAGAGCTTCTAATTGTAGGTTCACCATATCTGGGAAAGCCATGAGCATGTGGAAACCATGAACCAGAATTGAAGACGTAACTATGGTGAGTTGCGTACCCATGGATGGATATGTGATGGTTCTATCAACACACGGATGAATATGATAGGTGAGACTATACTAAGTTTTAGTTTTAATATCATATTAAGAATCATGATTTTATTCTACGATCATTCTAATTCAGTACTAGTAAGAGTAGCCCAATATCTTATATAACGATTTTAAATTTATAATTTTCTATGTGAACAAATGCATATTGTAAGAAGAATAAAGGAAGTCAAATCTTTTTCATTGTGGTAAATGTCTCACCACAACATTTAGAGGCTTGACAGCAGGGGCAGAGCTAGATATTTCATATTCAAGGGGGTAAAATTTAATTTACAAAATTTTTTTTAAAAAAAGGAAATGGTGAAGCCATAGTATATTTTTCTTAAAAATATTAAATATATAGTAAAAATTTTGAAAGATTGAGAGGTTCGGACGCCCCCGGTCCCCCTCTATCTCCGCCCATGTTGTGCAAGTTTCAATTGTTTTTTAATTGCCTTAGAGACCAAAATGTCTAACGGGCCGGGTTGATTGACAAATTGTCCGTTCCAGCTTGTTTAATGAGCAAACCGGACCTGCCCAAAGCTGGTAGTGCAATCAGCCCACGGTCATTGGTGTTCAAACTTTAAGCATAGGTTGTTTTAAAGCTTACTTTTATTTAGAAAGAAATTTTTATATATCATTTAAAGAGTAAGATTTATTTAACTATTTTTTTGGGTGCCTATGCCTCTCATTTATTGAATCTAAAAGACAAAATTATTATTTATCCTCACTTTACCACAATTACGCTCAAGATAATACTAGATTTGTACTTTTCCTTTTTCCTTTGCCTTAAGATTATGCTAGATTTGTAATTTTCCTTCTAAGGGCAATAGGTTACTTAATTAACTACTTCCCCTTTATCATACAATTGTGTGGTAGTACACCAATGTAGAATAGTCTTATTTCACTTTAGGGTATGTTTGACTTAATTTTTAAATATTTAAAATTATTTTTTGTGAGTTTAAAAATTAAAACTAACCTATTTAGAACATAATTGAAATAACTTTAAGGTAATAGTTGAAGATGAAATAAGCTTTAAAAAATGAATTAAAAAAGGCTTTTATGATTTTTTTTTTCTTCAAATATATCCCTCCATATTTTTAAAATTTTAACATTACCTTCAGAATTTCTAAAAGCTTGACATTGTTCAACACAGGTTTAAAAAGTCTTTGACTTTTGTTCAACGACAATTCTAATTAAAGTTTTACTACTAAAAGTTTTACAGTTCAAAAGGTAAAATTTCACAATAAGATTAAATAGGGCCTTAACTGATATAATTATTCATTTACTATGAAATAAAAAATCTTAATTTAGTTTGGTTTGTTATAACTTAAAAAATGGACCTATCATAGTTTCCTAATGAACCCATAATGTAGAGTAAAATTAGTATTTAAGACCAAAACAATTGTTCAAAGACCTCTTACTCTAACGTCTTTGAAAGAAAGAAAAGGATAATTCTTCGTATTCAAATCAAACCAAAACCAAATTAAATTAAATTAAGTTTTACCATATTAGGTGAAGTTGATTATGAGATATATAAATTTTACGACAAAGTTCATTTATGTTAAAAATTATCTCATTTATTATTATTATTTTTATTCAAAGAGAGGTCTAAGATTATACATATATATAAATATAACTAGCGAGATTCAAAAATATAATTTTTTGCAAACATTATAAATATCATGCCGTTAAACCAAAAAATATTTGACATCTTATTTGTTACTTTTATACAAACTAAATCTTGCTTAAAAGTCATTATGCGTACCAAACGTCTCCGTTAGCTCCAATCACATATTTTTTTAATTTCCATTAATCAAAAGATATTTCCAATTATCCAAACCAAAACTTATCCAAAACTACAAGTCTTCTTTTATTTCCCTCCTTTCGTCTAGTCCTTTTTCTCCCAAAATTCCAAGACTTTTGCTACTAAGCAACCAAACAGAACACTATCTCGAATATTTGCATACACTAATTTCCCCAAAAATCACCAGAAAAACAAAAAATAAATAAAGAGAAAAATAATAAAATGCCAACTGATCTTATCTTACTCACCTCTGATTAGCAGCGGTTTTTAATTCGCCGGAATCTGACTTCACATGGCCTTCCTTCTACCCTCGCCGGTGGTCTCCTCCGTCACCGCCCACAGCCGCCAACTTCAACGGAAAAGGGGAAATGGAAACGTTAGGGCTAGGGTTTGTTGTTCGAGCGTGAAGGATATGGAGGAAGCTCGAGTAGTAAATTGTGCAAAAATGAGAAACTATACGGTCTGTTCTCGGCGCCGGTAAAGTCTAATACGGCGTCGTCTTGCTCGAAAGAGGAGGAAGAAAAGAGGAATTATTACGTGAATAAGGTTATGCGATTCGAACCCTCCGAGAAGAGTTTCCGGCTCTTTTCTATAAGGAGCTTAACTTTGATATTTACAGGTTTCATTTTTTGCAATTTCTTAATTAATGCTTTTTTAATCATTAGTAAATTATCTAGTTTCTTTTTGGTCTTTATTATGTACTGCATGTATATCTCGTTTCAAATTTATAACTATAAGGGTAGTGCACAAAACTCCTGTTATACTCGAGTTCCGAAGATCAAACCTTATTGTGACTTGAATCCGTGATTTCTAGGTCACATGGCGATAACTTAACCATATAGGGTAATTATTTATTTTATTTTTTTAGTTGGAGGAATGATGGTAATTAAAAGATGTAGATACTTTTTCATTGTTTGTTAGTTATCTCTAATTTGATTTGATATTTAAATTGAAGCAATAGAAAGTTGTATTAAGAGTATTATTAATATTTTAATACTGGAGAAATGGTTCTGGCATTAATAACTATTGTTGCCTGAATTGTAACATGTCATCTTCATTGTTAATTAACGAACAAAATTGTTGATTTCGTTAGCCCCCTTATCTTGAACAGGGATGACATTGTCTTCAAAGATCCGGTCAATAGTTTCGTTGGCATAGATAATTACAAAACAATCTTTTGGGCGTTAAGATTTCATGGAAGGATATTCTTTAGAGCGCTGTGGGTTGATATTGTCAGTGTTTGGCAGCCGGTGGAAAACACGATTATGGTTCGTTGGACTGTCCATGGCGTCCCACGAGTTCCGTGGGAGAGCCGGGGTCGTTTTGATGGCACTTCAGAGTATAAACTTGACAAGAATGGAAAGATCTATGAACACAGAGTTCACAACATTGCTCTGAATGCACCCCCAAAGTTCCGTGTGATTGCTGTCCAGGAATTGATTCAAGTTATTGGGTGCCTTCGCCGCCAAAGCCGACTTATTTTGTCAGAACGACTCTGCCAAGGATAAAATTGGCCGGAGTTGAGGCATCACCTATGTTCAGTTTTAAACTTTGCTCGACGCGGTGAGATGGAATCATCAAAGAGATCATAACATTGTGTATGTAGCTCGAAAATTTTGGTCAATAGCGTCATATAAACACCCAGCATTAGCTAGCAATAACTGTTATTAGGGAACTTGGATCTGTTATACACTACCTGGATGTGGCTTGAGGCTTGAGGCTTGAGGCTTGAGGCTTGAGGCTTGAGGCTTGAGTTGAACTCAGGCATTTACTGTATGTCTGTAAAGCTTTTGTATAGTATAGCTTAGAAATATGATTACTGTTGTAACCGTGTAGTGTGTAGAAAAAATATGATTTTGAGTTCTAAATCTCCTGTTCTCAGATTACATGGGGGCGTTAACCATGTCAGTAGCTCGCACTCCAGTTTCGCCTGTTTCTACTATGATTCAGCTTGAGCCATGTTATGACAAGAAGAGTTTGTACTGTGTATTTGAAACCACGGGAGTTGGTTGAGTTTATTATAAACCCTTTGGAATATATATAGGGAAAATTGCACAATTCAGTTTACTAAGCTTTGAGTAAGGGCCAAAAATTCAAATATGTTCCACGAGGCCTTAGCTCGGTGATTTATAATAAACCGCTAGTTATATGTGGTAAAAGAAAAGAAGTATTTTTCCAATTCACACTATTTTACTAAATTTTGAAATCATGGATTTGAAAGATCATCTGTCCAACAGAAGTTCCAAAAGTGTTTTCTGTTTTCTTTAGTCCACGACAAATAAAATTTTATTTTAAAAAAAATTGTGCTACTAGACATGCCCTTTGATTTTTTTGGATAATCGAGAAAATCATCCATACTATTATGTTTCATTGAATTATTATTATTTTTTTGTCATTGAAATATTTGACCACTCGTTTTATCATGAATCTTTAACCTTACCCATAAATCAAAAGCAAAAACTTTGTGCAAAACGGAGTTGGACTACTAAATCCCTTACTAACTCATCTAAGTCACTAGGGGCCACGTCCATTACGATTTATTATGACTAAATCTTTATAGTTTGAATCTGTTTCTCTTATCTCAAATATTATTTAGTGGTTGACTAATCAGAAACATATATTAGAGCGTGCCATTACACCATAAATTTGTAATTTTAGGATAAATTCAATGTGACACTACTTAGATAAATTCTTTATTACAAATATATATATATATATAAGGTGGAGTGGTCAATTAGTGACTTGTTTGATCGTTTCAAATTTAAGCCTATATCTTCCCATCACAAATATTATCGGACCCTTAATTAACTTTAAACATGCATTGAAGCGCGCCACAACATGAGAAAATTTATATTTCTAGGTAGTGATAAAGGTGTTGCAACTGCCCGACCTGACAGACTAGACCCAAAACATTGCATAAGGATTTTAATGAGATAATTAAGCAAAACCTCCTAATTCCCAAAGTTGATCAAAACGAATTCTTAATTATCCAACGCCCGAGCACTTTTGGAATATTTCCAGGGCTGCCCGTGTATCGCGAGAGGAATTACAGTGAGGATACTGCTATCCACGAGAGACCCCTAAAAGATTATTCCTTTCCAGGCACATAGAAAGATTCTCAGGTGAAAGTATTGCCCGCCCGTAAAATTATGAATTTTTTATCCTAAAATAGTATAAACACCTCCATTCACTATTTAAAACGGTAGCTAATTTTATACACTATTCCGACTTTTAGATTTCTTTTTAACTTGGGTGACATGTTTACTAACTTGAGTATTCAAGATTATCCCAAAAGATTGAGCCTGTGCTATTTTTTTTACAAGTTACGAGCTAAGCATATTTTTACTTTATCAGATAGCAACAAATTAATTCTACTTAAAAATAAATTTCTTGTAATCTAAAACCAATTGGACTGGCTACAGTTAAGACTCTTAGGGTTTGTTTGGATTGAGTGATTTGGGGGGAAGTGATTGGATTTGAGGTGATTTTTTTTTTCTTTTATTTGGATTAGAGGGTTTTGGAGGTGAATGGTTTTAGAGTGATTTTTAAAATCACTTAATGAGAGCATTTTGTAATCACCCCAATTTTGGGTGATTTGGAGTGATTTCATTTAAATTATTATTGACAAGAGAGATCCCGAGCTAAGGTAAGCCAACCCCAAGCCAAGTCTGAATCAATCAACCAATGCCCAACCCGGATGCCAGCCAGCCTCACTCCGACCCAGGATAACCCCCGACCTCTACGACACCTGTTCTGCTGGGATATAAAGCCCTGATGAGACATAAAGTTGTGTCGCATTAAATGCTGTCAGAACTGAATTTAGTATAAATAGAGCTTCACCCCCTCATTTCAAAGGTAACTCGTCATTAATGCTTTCAGCTACTTTGCCAGCTCGGACATGCTAATCATTCGCACACCCGAGGGGAAAATCCGAGTCATCACCCCGCCTTTTCCTTCCCTTTCCTTGTGCAGGTCAAGCAGCCAACCCGAAAATCTAAGTCAGGTAGCCGACCCAGAAATTCAGCTTGGCAGGACTAGCAGTTCAACTTCAACTGTAAGATTCCCAACCTTGACAGTTTGGCGCCGTCTATGGGAAACGAAGTTCTTTCTATCACTCTTCTTACCACCCATTGAGAAACCATCATGGTACAAACTAGAAGCCATAATTCACCGGTAGAGGACTCACCTAGCCCAAAAGAGGACCTCGAAACCATGTAGGTGCCTAGCCAGACCCAACCCAGACCGACGTTGGAACGAGCCAACCCATACACTTAGCCTTACAAATCAACCCTTCTACAGATGGAGACCTCAACTCTAGCCTATCACTGGAGATGAGGATGATGCTCGGGATGTTTGAGAAACTTAAGGAGCAAGTAGCCCGGCTAGCTACGGATCCCCCGGCTCCAGAAGCAGCTGCGTCGCGGCCCGCGCGTCCACAGTTCCACATCCCAGCCCCAAGGCAAAAACGGGCGCAAGATGAAGAGGGCTTCCCGACTACCATGGTTGGCAATGCCTTGGACTAGTTCCAAAAGCTTCATCCCGGCTCTAACGCAAGTTTTCACCAGCTGGCAAAGGCTTTCCTATCCCGCTTCGTGGGGAGCCGACGTGCAACCCGTCATACATCATCACTGCTATCAGTGAAGTAGCACAGAGGAGAAAGTTTGACGGCTTATACAGCCCGATTTAATGAAGAGTCCCTCAGAATTCCCAACCTGGAGGACCCCATGGCATTGATGGCTTACCAAAGTGGGCTCAGGTCAGGCCCCCTCACATCCTCCTTGGCTATCGACCCCATGGATACTGTAGCCGAGCTGTTGGTATGGGCTGAATGGTATATACACTCGGAAGAAATCCATCAAGAGAAGAGGGACGACGACAAGGAGAAGGAAGCCGGTAAGAAAATGGGAGGTCTCTTGAGGCCAAATTGGAGGAAAGGCCCAAAATGACAAAGGCAAGCAACCTCAGCAGCCAAAGCAGAACCCCCGATTCACCATGTTCACTCCTCTCAACACCTCAAGGGAGCAGATCCTGATGGAGATCCAGCACTAGAACCACCTACCTCCAACATCGAGGATGAAAGACCGACCTGAGAAGCGCAATAGGACCAAGTATTGCCGCTACCATATGGATTACGGCCACATCACCGAGGAGTACAAAGATTTGAAATAGGAGATCGAGGCATTGATAACCCAAGGTCACCTCCGGAGGTATGTAGGTCAACAGTCAGCCTGGAATCACGATCAGAGAGAGATGGAGATAAGTCCACCCAGGTACCAGGTCAGGGGTGGAAGTTTGGCTGTGATTGAGACCATCACGAGAGGACTGGCATCAGGTGGTGAGACCTCGGCTGGCAGAAAGGGTTATGTTCGGGCTGGAAGAGAGTATGGGCCGGTACAGGGGCCAACCCTAGAGATGGAAGAGCTCACTTTCTCCTCAGTAGACTTGGAGGGGGTAATACTGTCCCACGATGACCCGTTGGTGATCAGTGTTGAAATAGCCAATTTCACTATGAAGAGGCTGATGGTGGACACCGGGAGCTCGGCAGAAGTCCTATTCTTGAAGGTGTTTGAGCAGATGAGGTTGGACAGGAGCCGACTCAGACCATTGAGGGGCACCTTGGCTGGTTTCACCGGACATGCCCACCGAGCCGAAGGGGTCATCAACCTCCCACTGAAGCTGGAAGATGAAGACAAACGGGTTTCGATGCAGGCCAACTTTATTGTAATGGATTGCAACTCCACTTACAACGGGATCTTAGGACGAGTGGCACTTAATCATTTCAAGGCCGTTCTTTCAACTTACCACCAGGCTTTGAAATTCCCGACCCCGAATGGCATGACAAACATCCGAGGAGCTCAGCTCTCGACTCAGGAATTCTATGAAAACTCCATTCGACCCAAATATCAGGTTGGCTGGAGACCCGATTTGCCCAAGAAGAAGAAGGATGCCAAGAGAAGGAGCCCGACTGAAGACCTTCAGGAGGTGGAGCTTTCCGATGAAACAAAGAGAGCAAAAATTGGGATTGAACTCCGCAATGACCTCAAGAAATATATGAGCAATTCCTTCTGAAAAATGAACACATATTTGCATGGTCTGTTTCTGACATGACCCAAGTGTGATTGAGTATCACCTAAATGCCAACTCAAATCACTATTTGGTAAAGCAGAAGTGTAGACACTTTCATTATGATAAGCAACATATCATAGCAGAAGAGGTTGATAAGCTGGTGGACGCCGGCCACATAAGGGAAATCCAATACCCACCTGGTTATCCAACGTGGTACTAGTGGCAAAGTCCTTAGACAAGTGGAGATTGTGTATTGACTTCACCAACCTCAATAAGGCCTGCCCCAAGGACTGCTTTCCCTCACCTCAGATTGATCAAATAGTGGATGCCACATCCGGGTTCGAGCTGCTCTCTTTCATGGATACCTTCAAATGCTATAACCAAATTAAGATGGCTCCCGGAGACAAGGAGAAAACTGCCTTCACCACTGATAAAGGTCTCTACTACTATGAGATCATGCCTTTTGGCCTTAAGAATGCTAGAGCTACCTATACTCGGATGGTGAACAAGGCCTTCGAAAAGCAGATTGGCCGAAATATGAAGATCTATGTAGATGACATGTTGGTCAAGAGCAAGAGGGCGGAAGATCATATGACCGACCTGGCTAAAGCCTTCGCCATAATGGGGCACTTCGGGACAAAGTTAAACCCAGAAAAGTGCGCATTTGGCATCAAGGCTGGAAAATTCTTGGGATTCATGGTCACAGCTCGGGGAATAGAGGCCAACCTAGAGAAGGTTCAGGTGATTCTGGACCTGGCACTGCCGACCTGCGTGAAAGACGTCCAGGTGCTCGCGGGCAAGGTTGCAGTGTTGAGCAGATTCATGTCCAGGTTGGCTGATAGGTGTGCTCATCTATTCAAAATATTGAGGAATCCTAAAAATTTTGAATGGACTACGAAATGCCAGAGCGCCTTCCGAGAGATGAAAAGGTATTTAGCTTTGCCACCCCTGCTATCTCAACCTGAGGTGGAGGAGGAGCTGGTATTATACTTGGCATGCTCGGGGACAGCAGTGGCGGTGGCACTGGTTCGCGAAGAGGGGAAAGAACAGAAGTCGATTTATTATGTCAGCAAAACCTTGCAAGGGGCGGAGGCGAGGTACTCCTCCTTGGAAAAACTCGTCTTCGCGCTCATCACGACGGCAAAGAAGCTGAAGCCATACTTTGATCCCCACCCAATTAAAGTCATGACAGATGCCCCACTTAAGTCTATCATGCACAAGCCGGAGGCATCGGGCAGGCTATTAAAATGGGTAGTTGAGTTGAGTCAATTTGGTATCACCTACCAGCCCAGAACAACCATCAAAGCCCAAGGCATCGTGGACTTTGTGGTGGAATATACTGGCCGAGCCGAGCATGACCCGGAGGATGTGTGGAAGGTAAATGTGGATGGAGCATCGGGGAAGTCAGAAAGCGGAGCCGGGGTAGTCATCCTCGACCCGACCCGGCATGAGCACCAATATTCCATCAAGTTTGCCTTTTCGATATCCAATAGTGAGACTGAGTATGAAGCAGTGATCGTGGGGTTGAAAATTAAGGCTCAGCTCGGGGCACAAATAGTTGACCTAAGTATATATTATCAATTGGTCGCCAGTCAGATATCAGGTGAATTCGAAGCAAAGGACAATGCTATGCTGGCCTACCTCAATAGAGTTAAGGATTTGACCTCAGGGCTCAAGAGGTTTACAATACCGCAAAGTTCGAGGGAGGATAATATGAAGGCTAACGCTCTGTCCAAGTTGGCCTTGAGTGAGAGCCGACCTGCACTGGTCCATGTGAAAGAAGTCTCCAAACCAAGTATTTAGTTGGGAAGGCAAGTCGTAGTCGAGCTTAATTTAAGGTCAGATTGGACCAAACCAATCGTGGACTATTTGGAGAGGGGAATGATCCCGGAAGATGAAAAGGCAGCTCGAAAACTCATGAAACAAGCCTCAAGGTTCGTCATAATAGCTGGGCAACTCTACAAAAGAGCCTACACTTGGCCTCTCTTAAAGTGTGTTGGGCCCGAGGAGGGAAACTATGTACTCCGAGAGATCCATGAAGGGGTATGTGGAAACTACTTGGGTGGCAAGACTCTGGCTCGGAAAGCATTGAGGCAAGGCTATTTTTGGCCAACCTTAGAACAAGATGCCAAAGAGTATGTAAAAAAGTGTGACACCTGTCAGAGGTTCACCAATGTACAAAGGAAGCCAGCGGTAGACCTGACGGCGATGATAAGCCCCTGGCCATTCTATCAATGGGGTCTAGATATCATCGGCCTATTGCCAACTAGTGTTGGCCAAAAGAAGCACGCCTTCGTGGCTGTAGACTACTTCACCAAATGGCCTGAGGTTTAAGGTGTTACAAGAATAACAGAAAAGGCAGCTTGGGATTTCATATGGAAGAATACTACGGCAAGCAATTCGACAGTGCATACTTTCGAGGCAAATGTACTGAGATTGGGATCGACCTCAGATTCTTATCTATTGCTCACCCTCAAAGTAATGGCCAAGTTCAAAGGACTAACCAAATCATTTTGCAGGGTATGAAAACCAAGTTGGAGGAAGCGGAAGGCCAGTGGGCATCGATTCTCCCCAAGGTGCTGTGGGCACAGCAAACCACCACTAGCTTGGCAACGGGAGAATCACCATTCGAGCTGACCTTCGGTACTCAAGCAGTGCTGCCAGTGGAGATCGGGTCTCCAACCAGTAGAACCCTACATCATGATCCAGTAATAAACGAAGCACTAATCTATAAAGAGCTCAACCTCACTGAAAAGCTCCGAGCCAAAGCTCAGATCAGGATGTTGGCTAGCAAAGCTTCCATGCAAAGAGCCTTTGATAAGCAGGTCAAGCCTAAGCCTATTAAGGTCGGCGACCTCATCATCAGAAAGGCCATCTTTTTTCCGCGCTCGGGTAACAAACTCTCCCCGACTTGGTAGGGACCGTGCGAAGTCGTGAAAGAAGTCTGACCTGGGACCATTTACCTCCGCGACAAACACGGGAAACAACTGAAGAATGCATGGCACGCAGAACATCTAAAGATATATTTTGTCTAAAGACCCCTGAGCCGAAATATTTTGTCTAAAGGCCCTCAAGCCGGAATATTTTGTCTAAAGGCCCCCGAGCCAGAATATTTTGTCTAATGGCTCCCAAGCCAGAATATTTTGTCTAAAGGCCCCTGAGCCGGAATATTTTGTCTAATGGCCACCGAGCTGGAATATTTTGTAAAGGCCCCGAACCAAGTACGCCTTGTACATAACTTTAATACAATGTATTTTGTATGACTGTGAAGCCTGACCTGGGCCCAAGCACCTTATCTACTCAGCTTTTACAAACTCTAATTAACGTAGTGGTCATGCTTAATTACGAAGTAAATCAGCTCGGATTATATTCCAGCTCGGTTCTAATTAATAATAATTTGATTTGCTTTACTAGTTCGGGCTAAAGTCCAACTTAGTACTAGCCGTGTAACACCCGATCCCTCATGAGACCGGAAGTTCTATTAATCAATCTATTCGCAATCCAATTCCAAACCTGGCATAAAGTTTAAGGAAAACGGACGGAATCTTCCCTGTTTCTAGGCAAACTACAAAACTTGCGACATCGTATAAGTAGACCAATACCGTGTCCAATCATTCACAATTCCTCAAGGCCATATGAGCCTCGGTTCTCAACAATTAAACACATCAAATATACATATTTCCAAGTACCCAGACTATTCTAACTCTTTTCCTTTGGACATTACAAGCATGCCTTGAAGTTAAACTATACTAACTGGATACATAAACTAGCTTATCATACCACCTCAATAACCTAGTTAAACTTAAATTACATTCCTTTTAACATTAAATACATATAACACATGAAAAACATACACATTTGCATCTTTTTACCACTCAACCACATAACACGCAAGACAACTCTTCAAGCACGAGCTTTTCAGCTAACACGGCAACTCCTGAAATGTGGTGGTAAGGAGTGACTAAACACAACACGTATACTCAGTGAGGGCCGAACAAATATCGAGGTGGAGAGAAAGAAAGTCGTGCAATTCAAATAAGACAGTTAATCAATATATCCAATAAGAACAACAATCAATATAATCAACAATACAATAACAATTAAAGAAGACATTAACACAACCAGTCAAAGCTATACCTGTCACGCCCCGACCCAACCCCCAAGCTAAAGGTTAAGTCTGGACCCGACACACGGACAGAGTCTCCCCTGTACCGTGGACATTTTAAAAACCTGTAAACACTCAAACAAAGTCCCAACAATACAATACAAGCTTTTCTTAAACAAACACCAAAGTTCTAAGGCCATCCGAGCCTTATAGTACACAATAGTTCCAAAACACACAAGCATGCGAGAACTTATTATCAACATAGTTTTATAATCATGACATCTTAGGAAATCAATTAAACATAATTGAAAGATCAAACATTTCTACTTTAAGTCATTCACTCCCAAGCAAGCAAAGCGAATAGAAGTAGATCATAAGTTATTACAGTTCATAGGCTTTCAAAGCTACACCCCAACCAACTAGTCTTCAATTTATACAACAAGCATATACATAGCCCTTGGGCTAGAAAATAGTACATAAAGTAATCAGATGAATCTTCCACATAGTAGCAAATTCATTAACCACCTCAAGCTATCAGGCACAGCAACTAAGGTAAAGGCTCAATCTGAACTTCTTCTTCCTCAACTAACTCAACAAGCTGGGGATTACCCTCAGCGTCTCCTGAAACAGATATCGAGGTATGAGCAACCACTGTTGCCCAGTGAGGGATATAGTCCCGGGGCGTGCAATGCAACAGATAATACAGTTACACAACAATAACACTTAGACAATTAAAGAAACAATGATAACTTAAATAACCACACATTTAAAAGGATACGTTTCACACAATCCCCTATGCACCAATCTTCACAGGTCTTCAATCACGATCCACGAACCACGAACCACGAGCACGATCACGATAAGCCGGCATAATCCCCAAACACTCCAGTGGGTGTACTCCGGATGTACCCCGAATCCTACGACCCAACATCCCCTGGCAATCTCCGGACCAGGCGAATGAGGGACTAGGGCACGGAGTTTGAATATCCACCGGCAAGCCCTCTGCCGCCCAGCCGATATTCAACACATTTGCCCCTGACACTATGGTTGCGCAACCACTATGCAATGCACTTAACGATGGCAAGTTAATAGCAATAATATAAGCATTAACACATATGAGGATCAACAAAGTAGGTTGACCTCGATGCAATTAGAATAGAACAATTATATAAGCAAATATGCAGTTTTACAAAGAGACATTAGCAAGATAAGTTTAGAATCATACCAAAAGCTCCAAATCAACTTACAATCACTTATAAACACTCAAGAAGTCATGCCGTGGGTTTAGAAATGTGAGACAACCGAAATTGCACTTAAACCCCTTTATTTTACAAACTATTTCTCTTCCAAACCAAAGTTAATGATTTCATTTTCAAAGGGAACTCTCCCAACCTTCTAACTAACCCTCAAGGTACCCTCTCAACCCTCTAGCTCATTCAAATGCCTGCGATTACCCCGAAAGCCCCAAATTCCCTCTTATGGCTTTAAACTACACGTACAATGTCCGGGCTTCAACCAAGGGATATCAAGGATTCTATAGCACCTAGGTAGCCTAAGGATACTAGAATTGAAGCCCAAATACACCCGGATTCACATTAACCCCGAAATCCCCAAGTTAAAGTCGGCTATTTTCCATTTTAAGCGATTTAAGGACAATACAAGTGCACGGGGCTATTAGGTTACCTTCACTAGCACCTAAGGCATCTATTAGAAGCATTGCATCAAGCTAATTCGAGCAATTACGCAAAACCCTAGAAAAACGTCACTATTCACCCTAAAAATCAAACTAACGATTCTAACCATTTAAAAAGCGAAACAACGGCTCAAATGTGTTCTCTAGCATTCATATAGATGGTATATTAGCATAGATAACTCATACAATAGCATTTGATCACATTTTCAACAAATCAAGAAATTGACAACTATTTAGAAATGCAAAAACAAGTTGTGAAATCCCTCACCAATGCGCGTAGGAGCCTCTAGGAAGCTTGCACACACCCTAATCTAGTTGCTCTAGGCTTGGAGTGGCTTGAATCGAAGAGTTGAAGAGCAAAAATCAGTTTTTCTCCTCTCCTAGCTGCTCTCGGCCCTGCTACAGTATTTCTGCCCAATTTTTTTCTTTTTGTTTTGTGTTTTGGTGCTTATGTGTTTATATGGTGAAGTTTAGTTGAGGTGGGGTCATGGTGGGGGCTTAAGTGGACTCCTAAAATGCACGTAGATAGCTTAGAAATGAGCCTAAAGTGTAAAACATAGGCTAGCTAATTAAATCTCTAAGTTATGTTACGTAACACTATTCACTCAACTTCAAAAATTATTTTCTAAACGAGCCTTCCTAACGCCTTTAGTTCAAATGCACATGTTTCCCACTACTTCTACAATTAATATGATTTAATAAAAAATCTAATTAACTAATAGAAGGCAGTTTAAAAACGAAGTGAATAGTAGTCACAAAAGTTAGTTAGTAAGGCACAGAAGTAAATGCGCAAACAGGGGATGCAATAGTAATTAGATGCATGGCTAAAATTCGGGCGTCACATCCTCTCCCCCTTAAACTAATTGCGTCCACGCAATTCTTACATGATTCGACGAATAACTCTGGATACCGTTCCCGAATCTGATCCTCTCTTTCCCATGTCGCATCCTCTACTTCGTGATGATCCCACAGAACTTTAACCTTCGGAATGCTTTTAGTCATCAGCTCCTGAACTTTCTGATCAACAATTCGAAGAGGTTTCTCTGTGTAGGTCAAAGTTTCACTGATCTCTAGCGGTTCCAACTCAAGTATGTGAGAGGGATCTGGCTGATACTTCCGAAGCATGGAAACATGGAATACATCATGAATTCTGCCCAGACTGGGAGGTAAAGCCAAACGGTAAGCAAAATCACCAACAGTTTCAGTTATCTCAAATGGTCCCACATATCGAGGACTGAGTTTACCTCCTTTACCATGCCGAATCAAACCCTTGCGAGGAGAAATTTTCAGAAATACCCGGTCGCCCACGACAAATTTCAGATCACGACGGCGTCTATCTGCATAACTCTTTTGCCGACTCTGAGCTGTAAGCATTCTTTTTCTGATAAGCTGCACACGATCAATCATTTTGTTCATTTCAGGTAAAAGAGTAGGGTCGATAGTCTTCATTTCACCAACATCATCCCAGTAGAGAGGAGACCGGCATTTACGCCCATAAAGTGTCTCATAAGGTGCCATACCAATAGTAGCTTGATAACTATTGTTGTAGGCGAACTCTGCTAGTGGCAAATACTTCTCCCAACTCTTACCGAAGTCCAGAATGCAAGCCCGTAACATATCCTCAAGGATTAAGATAGTTCTCTCGGATTGACCATATGTCTGACGATGATAAGCTGTACTGAAATTCAAATTCGTGCCCAAAGCTTTCTGAATCTTCTGCCAGAACTGAGATGTGAATCTGGGATCTCTATCTGACACGATACTCTTTGGAATTCCATGAAGTCGGACAACATTCTCAATATACAACTCTACCAGCTTGTCAAGAGAATCAGACTTCTTTTTAGCAATAAAGTGAGAAGTCTTGGTCAGTCTATCCACAATAACCCAAACTGAGTCATTACCCTTCGAAGACCTCGGTAAATTAGAGACGAAATCCATGGTAATATGATCCCATTTCCAAACAGGAATAGCCAAAGGTTGCAATAACCCTGCGGGTCTCTGATGTTCTGCTTTAACTTTCTGACAAGTAAGATATCGAGCAACATAGTCAGCAATTTCTCTCTTCATATTATTCCACCAGAAATTCTGCTTCAAATCTCTATACATTTTCGTACTGCCTGGATGGATAGTATATCGAGAACTGTGTGCCTCAGCAAGAATATCCTTCTTTAGAGTTGGATCATTCGGAATACAGATTCTACCCTTGAATTTAAGAATACCATCGTCGTGCAGTTTGAAATCCGACTCTCCCCCTTTAGAATTCTCTAAGACTTTCAACAATTGAAGATCAGCCTGCTGAGCTTCTCGAATCCTGGACAATAACAGAGATTGAATCTGCAAACTTGCGAATTGAATACCAGAATTTGAAGTACTAGGCTTCCATAAGCACAATTCTTCCATGAATTCCCAATTCTTGATAATCAAGCTAGCAACAGTAGCCTTTCGGCTCAAAGCATCAGCAACAATATTGGCCTTACCTGGAAGATAGTTAATAGTGCAGTTATAGTCCTCAAGTAATTCCAGCCAACGCCTCTGCCTCATGTTCAACTCTTTCTGTGAAAATAGATATTTCAAGCTCTTATGATCAGTGAAGATTTCAAATTTGTTACCCCAGAGATAATGACGCCATTTCTTTAATGCAAGAATGATAGCTGCAAGCTCAAGATCGTGAGTCGGATAGTTGAGTTCATAAGGCTTCAGTTTCCTGGAAGCATAAGCAATAACCCTGCCATTCTGCATCAATACACAACCCAGACCTTCCTTCGAAGCATCACTATAGATCACCAGATTATCATAACCCTCAGGTAAAGCAAGAATAGGAGCTGTAGTCAATCTCTTCTTCAATTCCTGGAAGCTGGCCTCGCATTTATCATTCCAGTCAAAAACTGTTTTCTTCTGAGTAAGTTGAGTTAAAGGCCCTGCAATCTTAGAGAAATCCTTGACAAACCTCCGATAATACCCAGCTAACCCAAGGAAGCTACGAATCTCCGTGACAGTTTCAGGTCGTTTCCAAGATAACACAACTTCAATCTTCGCTGGATCAACAGAAATACCATCCTGCGAGATAATATGGCCCAGAAAAGCAACTTGCTTAAGCCAGAATTCACATTTGCTAAACTTTGCAAATAACTGATGCTCCTGAAGAGTCTGCAACACAATTCTGAGATGCTGTTCATGTTCCGTCTCAGATTTAGAATAGACAAGGATATCATCAATAAATATGACCACAAATTGGTCCAGATAAGGACGGAATACCCTCTGCATTAAGTCCATGAATGCGGCGGGAGCATTAGTAAGACCAAACGGCAAGACAACAAACTCATAATGGCCTTATCGAGTTCTGAAAGCAGTTTTAGGAACATCATCTTTCTTAATCCTCAGTTGATAATAGCCCTGCCTCATATCAAATTTAGAGAATACTCTGGCGCCTTGCAACTGATCAAATAACTCTTCGATTAAAGGCAAAGGATATTTATTTTTGATGGTTACCTGATTAAGACCCCGATAATCAATGCATAGGCGAAGTGATCCGTCTTTCTTTTTAACGAATAGAACTGGCGCACCCCACGGTGAAGAACTCGGCTGAATGAATCCCTTCTCAAGCAAGCCTTGCAATTGAACTTTCAGTTCCTGCAACTCAGGTAGAGCCATTCTGTATGGAGTTCTAGAGATAGGTGAAGTCCCCGGCAATAAATCAATCATGAACTCTATCTCTCTATCAGGCGGTAACCCAGGTAATTCCTCAGGAAAGACCCCCGGAAACTCCCTCACGATAGGTACATCATTCAATTTCAATTGATCCCCAGGTTGATTAATCAAATATGCAAGATAAGCCTCACAACCCTTGCTCAATAATTTAGATGCCCTAATAGAAGAAATAATAGGAGTTCCGGTAGATTTTCTACTACCAACTATTTTAAGTACAGGCTGGTTAGGCATTTCTAGATACACAATCTTCTTTCTACAATCAAGCTGGGCATAATATTTACTTAACCAGTCCATCCCCAATATAATTTCAAAGTCATTGAAGGGTAGGATAATCAAATCAGCAGGAAAAACACGACCCTCAATAAATATACTACATGCTCTGCAAATAGATCTAGTAACAAACTTCGGACCCATAGGAGTATAAACCACAATCTTATGCAATAGTTTATCATGTTTCAATTTAGCATTTTGTGCACAAGTAGGAGTAATAAAAGAATGCGAAGCCCCGAAATCAATTAAAACCTTAACTGATTGATCATTAAGAAGAAAAATACCTTCTACCACAACGGTTGTATCTGGAAGCTCCTCAGCATCCAAGGCAAATACACGGGCCTGACCTCGTGGTGGTGGTGCTGCAGCTGGTGCCCTGGTCTGAGAGTTCTGAGCTGATGTCTGACCCCTAGGGTTCTTAAATTTCTGACAGTCTTTAACCCTGTGCTGATCACTGCCGTAACCTGTACACTTGTTATGTTTCTTCCAACAAACATCCTCAGTGTGGCCCTGGCGCTGACAGAAGCTGCACTGCTGGTGACGTCTTGCAACAGTGCCTCCCGAAGGAGCTCTGTAAGTAGAGGTAGCTGAACTACCCTGCTGCGAACGGGAAACTGCTGGACGGAACTGACTCTGAGTCTGACTCTGGACTGGTCGTGCCTGAGTCTGAGTAGGCCCGGTGTAACTCTGAGTCTGCCTCGGCTGTGAACTCTGCCCAACTGATACAGCCTGCCCCTGGTACCCTTGGCTCTGAGACTGAAACCGTTTACTCGATTGACTGGTCTCGGCTAACACATCGGCCTTCCGTTTCTCATACCTCAAGGCGGCTCGGACAACCGCAGCATAGTTGGGAAAATCATTTGAAGACAAGTTCAGCATAATATCCCTCCTCAAACCCAGGATGAACCTCTGGATCTTCATGTCCTCCGGCTGAATCAAAGCTGGTGCATAACGGGAAAGCCGGGTAAAAGTAGCCTCGTATTGATCTACCGTCATACTTCCCTACTTCAAGTTTATGAACTCTGTTTGTTGCCTCTCGCGGGCAACTACCGATATATACTTGTCTCAAAATTCTCGGACAAAGTCGGCCCACGAATGATGAACTCCCTCAGCTCCCCATTTCTCACTGATGGTATTCCACCAATCTTCAGCATCACCCTCGAGAAGGAAAGTAGCATAAGTAATCTTCCTGTCATCATGGCACTCCAGTATCGCTGCCACTCTCTCGAACTTCCTTAGCCACATCTCAGCTTTCATATCGTTCGGCTCCCCAAAGAAAGTATAGGCCCCATGATGTATAAACCGATCATACAAATTCCCTCCGGTAGGACCACTACCTCCGGCTCTCGCAGCCTGATTACCTCCAACGACCCCTGGCTGACCCTGTTGTGTAACAAATTGGGCGATAGTGTTCATAGCAGTGGCCATCGTGGCCAAGATCTGTGCAGTGCTCGGTTCTTGAACCTGCGGTGCATTTTCAGCCACCTCAACTTCTTGCCCATGAACCCCCTCGGGTTCTCCACCAACATTCGGATTATCAGCACGACGGCGAGGTCCCATCTCGAATAGCTAGAATGCAAAGTGTTATAACAGGTATATATATGTATATATGCAATTTATAAGTAAACACATAAAGAAAAGTCCAATTAGATTCACATAAAGTCAAGTACATAGAAGTTCAAATAAATATTCCACATTCTTGAAGTACACGTAGATCACTAGATCATACTTGACATTCTAGACTCTTGATATTCTTTCTCCACGCTAGCATGTTCATTCCTAATTCAAATTTCACTTAGGTCAATCAAAATCAAGGACTCATGCATTCACAAAGTCACATAACAAATCTCTACCCACAGACCGAGAAATTTAACCCGGCTTCATGCAATCTATAGCTCTGATACCACTTAAATGTCACGTCCCGACCCAACCCCCAAGCTAAAGGTTAAGTCTGGACCCGACACACGGACAGAGTCTCCCCTGTACCGTGGACATTTTAAAAACCTGTTAACACTCAAACAAAGTCCCAACAATACAATACAAGCTTTTCTTAAACAAACAACAAAGTTCTAAGGCCATCCGAGCCTTATAGTACACAATAGTTCCAAAACACACAAGCATGCGAGAACTTATTATCAACATAGTTTTATAATCATGACATCCAAGGAAATCAATTAAACATAATTGAAAGATCAAACATTTCTACTTTAAGTCATTCACTCCCAAGCAAGCAAAGCGAATAGAAGTAGATCATAAGTTATTGCAGTTCATAGGCTTTCAAAGCTACACCCCAACCAACTAGTCTTCAATTTATACAACAAGCATATACATAGCCCTTGGGCTAGAAAATAGTACATAAAGTAATCAGATGAATCTTCCACATAGCAGCAAATTCATTAACCACCTCAAGCTATCAGGCACAGTAACTAAGGTAAAGGCTCACTCTGAACTTCTTCTTCCTCAACTAACTCAACAAGCTGGGGATCACCCTCAGCGTCTCCTGAAACAGATATCGAGGTATGAGCAAACACTGTTGCCCAGTGAGGGATATAGTCCCGGGGCGTGCAATGCAACAGATAATACAGTTACACAACAATAACACTTAGACAATTAAAGAAACAATGATAACTTAAATAACCACACATTTAAAAGGATACGTTTCACACAATCCCCTATACACCAATCTTCACAGGTCTTCAATCACGATCCACGAACCACGAACCACGAGCACGATCACGATAAGCCGGCATAATCCCCAAATACTCCAGTGGGTATACTCCGGATGTACCCCGAATCCTACGACCCAACATCCCCTGGCAATCTCCGGACCAGGCGAATGAGGGACTAGGGCACGGAGTTTGAATATCCACCGGCAAGCCCTTTGCCGCCCAGCCGATATTCAACACATCCGCCCCTGACACTATGGTTGCGCAACCACTATGCACTGCACTTAACGATGGCAAGTTAATAGCAATAATATAAGCATTAACACATATGAGGATCAACAAAGTAGGTTGACCTCGATGCAATGAGAATAGAACAATTATATAAGCAAATATGCAGTTTTACAAAGAGACATTAGCAAGATAAGTTTAGAATCATACCAAAAGCTCCAAATCAACTTACAATCACTTATAAACACTCAAGAAGTCATGCCGTGGGTTTAGAAATGTGAGACAATCGAAATTGCACTTAAACCCCTTTATTTTACAAACTATTTCTCTTCCAAACCAAAGTTAATGATTTCATTTTCAAAGGGAACTCTCCCAACCTTCTAACTAACCCTCAAGGTACCCTCTCAACCCTCTAGCTCATTCAAATGCCCGCGATTACCCCGAAAGCCCCAAATTCCCTCTTATGGCTTTAAACTACACGTACAATGTCCGGGCTTCAACCAAGGGATATTAAGGCTTCTATAGCACCTAGGTAGCCTAAGGATACTAGAATTGAAGCCCAAATACACCCGGATTCGCATTAACCCCGAAAGCCCCAAGTTAAAGTCGGCTATTTTCCATTTTAAGCGATTTAAGGACAATGCAAGTGCACGGGGCTATTAGGTTACCTTCACTAGCACCTAAGGCATCTATTAGAAGCATTACATCAAGCTAATTCGAGCAATTACGCAAAACCCTAGAAAAACATCACTATTCACCCTAAAAATCAAACTAACGATTCTAACCGTTTAAAAAGCGAAACAACGGCTCAAATATGTTCTCTAGCATTCATATAGATGGTATATTAGCATAGATAACTCATACAATAGCATTTGATCACATTTTCAACAAATCAAGAAATTGACAACTATTTAGAAATGCAAAAACAAGCTGTGAAATCCCTCACCAATGCGCGTAGGAGCCTCTAGGAAGCTTGCACACACCCTAATCTAGTTGCTCTAGGCTTGGAGTGGCTTGAATCGAAGAGTTGAAGAGCAAAAATCAGTTTTTCTCCTCTCCTAGCTGCTCTCGGCCCTGCTACAGTATTTCTGCCCAATTTTTTTCTTTTTGTTTTGTGTTTTGGTGCTTATGTGTTTATATGGTGAAGTTTAGTTGAGGTGGGGTCATGGTGGGGGCTTAAGTGGACTCCTAAAATGCGCGTAAATAGCTTAGAAACGAGCGTAAAGTGTAAAACATAGGATAGCTAATTAAATCTCTAAGTTATGTTACGTAACACTATTCACTCAACTTCAAAAATTATTTTCTAAACGAGCCCTCCTAACGCCTTTAGTTCAAATGCACATTTTTCCCACTACTTCTACAATTAATATGATTCAATAAAACTGCTAATTAACTAATAGAAGGCAGTTTAAAAATGAAGTGAATAGTAGTCACAAAAGTCAGTTAGTAAGGCACAGAAGTAAATGCGCAAACAAGGGATGCAACAGTAATTAGATGCATGGCTAAAACTCGGGCGTCACAATACCATACTTTTTGAAGGCTATGGTTTACTCATACGAGCAATGTACCATTTCATGAGCAATACATCAATCTCGAGCTTGATGTTGACAACGATGACAATAAGCGCGCAACCACCTTATAACTTCCACTGGGTGTACTCCGGATGTACCCCAACACATCTACGACCCAAATCTCCTAGGGCGGCATCCCTAGCAAGAATGGGAATAGGACACGGAGCTAGAGCAACCCAACCCTGCTAGCCCAAGATTGCCTAGAGAGGCCCATCACTCACGCGCCTGACACTATGCAATGCAATACGAGATACAAGCAATAAAAGAGCGATAGTACGAAAGTGCAGATTAGTGGCGATATACGAGGTATCAAGCACTTACAATCAATATTAGCATTCAATTAACTTTTCAAGCATGATTATCATTAACATCAACAAGAACATCAATTAAACAAGTAATTAGCAGTTCAAACAAGAAAAGCTACAAATAATACTATTCAATCTCTAACCTCCAAAGGCAATTACGAGCAAACGAGCTACAGGATTGGGAAACCGTCTTCACTACCCTCCTCCAGGCACTACAAGGCACGTTTCTATGGCACGAAACCTCACTTTTCCAACCGAAGCCCGAAAGTCCACCTACTACATTTGAACTACAGCTATGTTAACCGGATACTGAATCAACGCTACAACAGTGCCAAAAGTGCTTCCATACCCTCAATAGCAAAACCCCCAACTCAATTTGAGCTCGGTCAACACTTGGTCAAACGGCCCCTTTACGTTTCTTTGTCTAATTTTCTATTTTAACAAAGGCCAGTCCATTTTTATTGCACATTTTATCTTTCTAACATTAATGGCACCTATCCAAATCAAGAAATGGCAATTCGGATAAAAAATATAAAAATCTAGGGTTTTACTATTCAAAAACACTATTCATTATTATTCCCCAAATTCAATTTGCGTTTCTAGCCGTAAAAATTGCTAAATAACTAACAAGCAATGCTCTACGGTCCCTAAAGAGACAATTTCAAGCAATTTCAGGCATTATAACGCATTAAATATCAAATCTAAGAAATTGAATCAAAAATCAAATTCGAATAAAAATGCACAAAAACGTGAAAACCCTCACATGGCTTGAAGAAGAAAGGTCATTGAGGCTCTAGCAATGATCCTTGTTCAATCCCGTGCAAGATTGAAGGCTAAAATGCAAAATCAATTTTTTTTTCTTTTCTTTTTCTTTCTCTCGGTTTTTGGCTCCATTCTTTTTGCTTGTTTTTGGCTTTGTTTTTGTTATATAAAAGACTAAAAAGATGACAAAGAAAAAGTCAAAGGGTCAATGGTCTTTAGTTTGGTCAATGCTAGTTGTTTAGTTTGTAATTTAAACCAATTTCAAGTCATAAATACAATACTAATTAAAAGTAGTTAAAACTAACTGCTAAATACTAAAAATAGTGCTAAAAACACTATTAACTAAGGACTATAATCAATTATCTAACTCTCGTTTTCAATGCGCTATGAATGAACGGTCGATGAACGATCGCTATTAAAATAATAAGTAATGTTAGAAAATTATAATTTGTGAAAAGTAAAATAGTTTTAAAAATTCTCTCTGGGCTCGGAGCTATTTTTTCCATTTAGTTGAAACTAAGTAAAAATGCAAGGAAATAAATTTGAAATAATATAAATAATAAAAGTAGTTGATATTCATTTAAAATAATTAATTCAAATATAATTTGAATAATTTTGAAGAAATATGAAATTAATACTAAAAATGAATGTTTAACTAAAAATAAACATGGAATGCAATGCTATCATTTAAGATGACAATTATCTAAATGCAATTAAATGTCATTAAATACGTGATGGGTTCGGGGTATCACATCCTTCCCCCCTTAAAACAATTGCGTCCTCTCAATTATTCTTCAAAGAGAACTCAGCATCATCTGAAATCCAACTCTGACCACTCTTCATCAGTTGTTGAGCAAGTATACTAAACGAGAAGGCCCATAAGGAAGCTTGAGAAGAAATTTCAAGTAATAAGGCCAAATAAAGGCTCATATGAAGATACCGTACAAAGTCCGAATAAGAATCCCGCTGGCACGAATACCGAAAAAGAACAAAACCCCAACTAAGAGCGGCGAGATAATACCAATAAAAGATCAGAGTGCGAATACCGAGGATAATACATATGATAAGCTTGTTAGGAATTCCAAATACTAAGCCTTTCAAGAAGTGCCAACATGAGAATATCAAAGAATACCCAATAAGAAAACCACAGAATGCTCCAGAGAATAACCAAATAGAGCCCAAAAGAAAGCTACTCTTCTATAAATGTTAAGCACAAAGGAGGCCTTAGAAGAATGCCAATAACCAAGTTCCAAAAACAACACCAATGCCCCAAATAAAGGCTAACCAAATACTATTCATTCCCGCTAATCCACATAACTTGGAGGTTTGCTACCAGTCACTTTGCTTTAGGGGAAGGAATAAGTCTCACTTAACTTTCAACGGGATATATATGAATGCCAGTTTATCATGTATATATATATATATATATGCTTTAAACTAGTAGAAAGCATGTTTAGAAAAGAGTTTATAAAATAGTTTATTCAACAAAGTCACTCAAGCACGACAATCAACTCAATCACAACATAACCAATTCAAACCACGGCACAACCAATTAAAGACATTCCAATACACACATTACAAGCAATACTTAAAGCAAATAATAGTTCACGAGGTTGATTCGACTAACAATGTCAATTCAATACACGAGTAGCCACTTCACTTTACTCGACACACATTTAACACATAACACATAACTATATCATATAAGTGCACACATTCAGTTCAAGACACACAAACTCACATACAGGCATACATTTTCAAGACACATTTAACAAACACATTCAAGGGTTACTACCCGACAAACCGAGGACCCTATTCTGGCTTAGAGTTATCTCAACCAGCTCTGATACCACTTGTAATACCCCGATCCCTCATGAGACCGGAAGTTCTATTAATCAATCTATTCGCAAACCAATTCCAAACCCGGCATAAAGTTTAGGGAAAACGGATGGAGTCTCCCCTGTTTCTAGGCAAAATGCGAAACCTGCGATAGCGTATAAGTGGACAAATACCGTGTCCAATCATTCACAATTCCTCAAGGCCATCTGAGCCTCGGTTCTCAACAATTAAACACAGCAAATATACATATTTCCAAGTACCCAGACTATTCTAACTCTTTTCCTTTGGACATTACAAGCATGCCTTGAAGTTAAACTATACTAACTGGATACATAAACTAGCTTATCATACCACCTCAATAACCTAGTTAAACTTAAATTACATTCCTTTTAACACTAAATACATATAACACATGAAAAGCATACACCTTTGCATCTTTCTACCACTCAACCACATAACACGCAAGACAACTCTTCAAGCACGAGCTTTCTAGCTAACACGGAAACTCCTGAAATGTGGTGGTAAGGAGTGACTAAACACAACACGTATACTCAGTGAGGGCCGAACAAATATCGAGGTAGAGAGAAAGAAAGTCGTGCAATTCAAATAAGACAGTTAATCAATATATCCAATAAGAACAACAATCAATATAGTCAACAATCCAATAACAATTAAAGAAGACATTAACACAACCAGTCAAAGCTATACTACACTTTTTGAAGGCTATGGTTTACTCATGCGAGCAATGTACCATTTCACGAGCAATACATAAATCTCGAGCTTGATGTTGACAACGATGACAATAAGCGCGCAACCACCTTATAACTTCCACTGGGTGTACTCCGGATGTACCCCGACACATTTACGACCCAAATATCCTAGGGCGGCATCCCTAGCAAGAATGGGAATAGGACACGGAACTAGAGCAACCCAACCCTGACAGCCCGAGATTGCCCAGAGAGGCCCATCGCTCACGCGCCTGACACTATGCAATGCAATACGAGATACAAGCAACAAACGAGCGATAGTACGAAAGTGCAGATTAATGGCGATATACGAGGTATCAAGCACTTACAATCAATATTAGCATTCAATTAACTTTTCAAGCATGATTATCATTAACATCAACAAGAACATCAATTAAACAAGTAATTAGCAGTTCAAACAAGAAAAGCTACAAATAACACTATTCAATCTTTAACCTCCAAAGGGAATTACGATCAAACGAGCTACAAGATTAGGAAACCATCTTCACTACCCTCCTCCAGGCACTACAAGGCACGTTTCTATGGCACGAAACCTCACTTTTCCAACCGAAGCCCGAAAGTCCACCTACTGTGTTTGAACTACAGCTATGTTAACCGGACATTCAATCAACGCCACAACAGCGCCAAAAGTGCTTCCATGCCCTCAATAGCAAAACCCCTAACTCAATTGGAGCTCGGTCAACACTTGGTCAAACAGCCCCTTTACGTTTCTTTGTCTAATTTCTAATTTTAACAAAGGCCAGTCCATTTTTATTGCACATTTTATCTTTCTAACATTAATGGCACCTATCCAAATCAAGAAATCGCAATTCGGATAAAAAATCCAAAAATCTAGGGTTTTACTATTCAAAAACACTATTTATTGTTCTTTCCCAATTTCAATTTGCGTTTCTAGCCGTAAAATTTGCTAAATAACTAACAAGCAATGCTCTATGATCCCTAAAGAGACAATTCCAAGCAATTTCAGGCATTATAACGCATTAAATATCAAATCTAAGAAATTGAATCAAAAATCAAATTCGAATAAAAATGCACAAAAATGTGAAAACCCTCACATGGCTTGAAGAAGAAAGGTCGTTGAGGCTCTAGCAATGATCCTTGTTCAATCCCGTGCAAGATTGAAGGCTAAAATGCAAAATCAATTTTTTTTTCTTTTCTTTTTCTTTCTCTTGGTTTTTAGCTCCATTCTTTTTGCTTGTTTTTTGCTTTTTTTGTTGTATAAAAGACTAAAAAGATGACAAAGAAAACGTCAAAGGGTCAATGGTCTTTAGTTTGGTCAATGCTAGTTGTTTAGTTTGTAATTTAAACCTATTTCAAGTCATAAATGCAATATTAATTAAAACTAGTTAAAACTAACTACTAAATACTAAAAATAGTGTGAAACCCCACTTTCTTGCTTATCTCGTTTTACGTGTTTTACCTCGTTTTGCGTGCATATGATCTGTTTATGTGCTATAGGACCTAGAAAGTTATAATTTTGATTTCAATACTTCTAATACGTGCTAAATGTGCATTCATGAAATTTTCATCAAAAACGGAGTCAGAAATTTTATCGTCGATTTTCAATGAATAGTGTTTTCGAAACACGTCCGCTATAATTTTGAAACTGGTCTTTTTAACCCTTCTAGACCTAGTCCACGGACTTTAATAGACATGTGTTTGATGAAAACGGTTTTAAAATCGGCTTAAGAATTTATTAGGGTTTTTACACCGACTTTTGCGAAAATCGAGTTTTAAGCCGACTCGGGTGGAATTCTTTGAATGTAAAACTTCTTGTCACCTAAAAATAACTCACTTGAGATATCTTGGGGGTTGCATAATTAATTTTAACTTGGTGATCACTAAAATGCAATTAAAGACATTAAAAACACAAAAATACCTATTAAAATAACTTTGACTTTAATTAAAAAAATTGACCTTATAAGCTATTGTCACCTACACACACTCACACAACACAAAAACACCACCACACACACACACATTGCCGAGGGGTTGAGGGAGAAAAGAGAAGAAAGAAAACTCAAGCTTTTCAAACAATTTTTCAAAGAAAAACCTAGTTTTTGTCCGTGAAACTTCGCACCGACTTGGATTCTGCTTGTTGGGCACGCATTGCACGCATTCCTAGGCTTATATCGCATCTAAGGTGAGAGAAAAATTCTAGATCTCAAAATGTCATTTTTGTGTTTTTGCGTATAAATGAAGATTGAACCGTTAGAATTGAAATCTGATGTTAGATTATTGCTCCTTGCATGCTAGGGATCATTATATACTAATACTACGAGTTTCTGTCGGATATAGCATAATTTTTATTTTTCGGGTATTTAATTTTGATTAAAATGTTCAAAGTTGATTTAATTGAGTTGCGTTGCTCGAAATCGATTGCCGTCGATTTCTAAATACTTGATAATTACGTGTTAGCGCTGTTGTAATGCCGAAATTCCGTTGCGTCCTGACTGATCGTAGGTGGGGTCGAGTTGGGGCGTGACAGTTTAAGTGGTATCAGAGCTCATGTTAGTTGTCAGCCGGGGTATTCTCGGAATGTGGGTAATGGTCTTAGCATGAAATATGTATGAAAGGAAAGAAAAATGAAATATGTATTGGTATGATTAATTGATTAAGTGATTATGTGATTTAAGTGCTTATGTGATTATGTGATCAATTTGTTTATGTGTTTTATATGAGTTTGTTATTTATGTGTTAATAGTTGTTTATAACCTGTCTACGTGCTATAACTGTGCTAACTCTTTGATTAGTAGAATGGCCGGTCGACCGAGAACCAGAGGTAGGCATGAGTTGACTGATGAGACTCCGAGTAACGTGGCACCGGGCCGTGACGGGGGTGATGACCGATTTGGAGCCGCTATGGAGCGGATTGCAGAGTTAGTGGCTAGTCAGGCACAGTTATTAGCAGGGCAGGCTGCCCAGAATCAGGCTATGCAGGCTCAGCTTCTGAATATTCAGGGTGGTAACCACGGGCGTGGTACCCTGAAGGACTTTTTAGGATATCACCCACCGAGATTTCAGGGGGAGCCGGATGATAGGAAGGCGGAGTTATGGATTAGCAAGTTGGAGAAGATTTATGATCCACTTGGCTATACTGATGAGCAGAAAGTCTCTTTTGCTGTGTATTTGTTAGATGACGAGGCAGAGGAGTGGTGGCGCACGGTAAGGACTAGTTGGGCGGCACAGGGTATTCCTTATATTTGGGGTACCTTTCTGATGGCTTTCCGGGCAAAGTATGTCCCGAGGATTTGCAGGGAACGGAGAGAGGCCGAGTTTCTAGCCTTGGTCCAGGGAGATGCTACAGTGGCTCAATATGAGGCCACATTTACTCGATTGTCCCGGTATGCACCGGAGTATGTGGTAGACGAGGAGCGGAGGACTCGCAGGTTTATGTTGGGGTTGCGGCCCGAGATTCAGGATGTGATGGCTCTGAATCGTTATGATATCTTCACTGAGGCTTTTGATGCAGCTTCTAGATTGGAGAAGAGGAAAGGGGATCAGATTGTCTCCAGTCAACCTAGTAAGAGGCCGTATCAGCCGCCGGGCCAGCAGGTTTTATATAGGCCTCCAGTACAACAGGTTGTCTACAGGCCACCTGCCCAGCAGGGTTCTTTTAGGCCACAGAGTCAGCAGAGTTATTATCGGCCTCAGTTTCAGCAGAGGCCATATCAGGTTCAGACTCAGTTTAGGCCAGCCCAGTCTCAGGGTCAGTACAGGCCTAGTGTGGTGAGACCTCAGCAGCAGGCTGTATCAGCTGCTTCTTCAGCTTCTGGTTATTCTAGGGGCAGTGTTAGTGCCACATCATCGCAGTGTAATTACTGCAAGCGCTCAGGGCATGTAGAGTCCGACTGCAGGGCAAAGGCAGGGACATGTTTGGGTTGTGGTAGCATCGATCATAGGGCGAGGGATTGCCCTAAGTATGCGAGGACTGAGGGTCGGGCAGCGACTCAGGGTTATCAGGGTAGGCCTACGGGCAGTGTACCACAGCAGCAGCGGGTTCAGGCTCGGGCTTATGCAGTTGACTTAGAGGAGATGCCTGAGGAGACTGCAGTTGTGGAAGGTAACTTTCTTATATTTGATCAACTTGTTAAAGTGTTGATTGATTCTGGTGCTACGCATTCTTTCATTACTCCTGCTTGTGTGCAACGTGTTAAATTGCAACCTGAAAGATTGCCTTATGTGGTTGAAATTAGTACCTCTTTGACTGATAAGTATGTTACTGGCTTAGTATGTAAGGATTGTTTAATACATGTTAAGGGGCATAATTTTCCTTCGGACCTTATTTTATTTCCTATCCGGGGGTATGATGTTATCTTGGGTATGGATTGGCTTTCTAAGTATGATGCCCAGTTGAACTGTAGAACCAAGGTAGTACAGTTTCGTTTGCCAGATCAGCCAGTAGTTGAGGTAGCGGGTAACCGGGGTGCTAAGACGAGTTTTATTATCTCAGCAACTAAAGCCGTTAAGTTGGTGAGTAAGGGGTGTTCGGGTTATCTAGCTTATTTGATCAACAAGCCATCTGTTAAGCTACAGCTTGAGGAAGTCCCTATTCTCCGGGAATATCCTAATGTATTTCCCGAGGAGTTGCCAGGGTTGCCGCCTGAGAGGGATATCGAGTTTGTGATTAATCTTGTTTCCGGTACTCAACCTATTTCTAAATCGGCATACCGGATGGCACCAGCTGAGTTGAAGGAGTTGAAGACTCAGTTACAGGAGTTGTTGGAGAAAGGATTTATTCAGCAGAGTTCTTCACCTTGGGGAGCTCCTGTTTTATTTGTGAAGAAGAAGGATGGTACCTTGAGGTTGTGTATAGATTACCGTGGTTTGAATCAGGTGACTATCAAGAATAAATATCCTTTGCCACTGATTGATGAGTTGTTTGATCAACTTCAGGGAGCCAAAGTCTACTCTAAGTTTGATTTGAGGCAGGGGTATTATCAGCTTCGGATTCGTTCGGAGGATGTTCCGAAGTCTGCCTTCAGGACTCGGCACGGGTATTATGAGTTTGTTGTTATGCCCTTTGGATTGACTAATGCACCGGCAGCATTCATGGATCTTATGCATCGAGTCTTTCAGCCGTACTTGGACCAGTTCGTGGTGATTTTTATTGATGATATCTTGGTCTATTCTAAATCTGAATTGGAGCACGAGCAACATCTACGGCTTGTATTAGAGAAGTTGCAGGAGCATCAGTTGTTTGCCAAGTTCAGCAAATGTGAATTTTGGCTGCAACGGATTTCTTTTCTTGGCCATGTTATTACACAGAGTGGTATTTCTGTAGATCCCACTAAGATTGAATCGGTGATGTCTTGGAAGCGGCCAGAGAGTGTTACTGATGTCCGTAGCTTTCTTGGCTTGGCGGGTTATTACCGTAGGTTTGTCAAGGACTTCTCAAAGATTGCGGGGCCACTATCTAAGTTGACTCAGAAACGGACTATCTTTAATTGGGACGAGAAGTGTGAGAGTGGATTTCAGGAGTTGAAAAAGAGGTTGACTACCGCTCCAGTACTTGCTCTACCAGAGGGGACCGATAATATGGTCATCTACAGCGATGCATCCAAGGAGGGCTTGGGATGTGTTCTTATGCAGGATGGCCGAGTTATTGCCTATGCTTCCAGGAAGTTGAAGCCTTATGAGGTGAATTATCCGACTCATGATCTTGAGTTGGCAGCAGTTGTCTTCGCACTGAAAAAGTGGCGTCATTATCTGTGGGGCAGTAAGTTAGAGATTTTCACTGATCATAAAAGTCTTAAGTACTTATTCTCACAGAAGGAGTTGAATATGCGCCAGCGGAGGTGGATGGAGCTTCTTGGAGATTATAATTGTTCTATCAATTATCTGCCTGGGAAGGCAAATGTTGTGGCAGATGCTCTCAGCCGGAAGGCTAGTATTTCTTGTTTGGCTGTCAAGAAGTGGGAGGTTCTTGAGGAGTTTAGTTATTGGAGACCAGAGTTCACTCAGGTTGGGGTGATGTGTTCACATCTCCGTATTCAGCCTTTATTGTTGTCTCAGATCAGGGAAGCTCAGCAGCTTGATGTTAAACTTCAGAAGATCAAGGATCAGATCACGGATGATCAGTCTGACTTCAAACTGCATGAGGACGGTATTCTTCGGTTTCGGAACAGGGTTTGTGTTCCCGATGAACCGGGCTTGAGACGAGGTATTCTGGAGGAAGCTCATAATTCTAAATATACTATTCATCCTGGTGGAACCAAGATGTATCGGGATTTGAAACAGCATTACTGGTGGAACAACATGAAAAGGGAGGTTGCTCAGTTTGTGTCTAGATGTTTGACTTGTCAAAGAGTGAAAGCCGAGCATCAACGACCAGCAGGTTTGCTTCAGCCGTTGGCTATACCAGAGTGGAAATGGGAGCATATTACGATGGACTTCGTCACTGGTTTGCCTAGATCACCGAGGGGTAATGATGCAGTTTGGGTTGTCGTGGATCGTTTGACGAAGACAGCTCATTTTATCTCGATGAGGTTAGGAGATGAGGTTACAAAGCTGACGGATCTCTATCTGGATCAGATTGTTAGACTTCACGGTATTCCATCTAGTATTGTCTCTGATCGAGATCCTCGATTTACTTCTCGTTTGTGGGAGAAACTTCAGGAGACCTTAGGTACTCAGTTGAACTTCAGTACAGCGTATCATCCACAGACCGACGGTCAGTCTGAGCGGACTATTCAGATTCTGGAAGATATGCTTAGGGCTTGTGTTCTGGACTTCGGGAAGAACTGGGAGAAACATCTACCACTTGCCGAGTTTGCCTATAACAATAGTTATCAAGCTACTATTGGGATGGCACCTTTTGCAGCTCTTTACGGTCGTAAGTGCCGTTCACCTTTGTATTGGGACGAGGTAGGAGAGATGAAGACTGTTGATCCGACTATCATGCCAGAACTTCTTGAGAAGATCGAGAATGTTCAGTTGATCAGGCAGAGAATGCTTACGGCGCAGAGTAGATTCAAGAGTTATGCTGATAAGCGTCGTCGAGACTTGGAGTTTGCAGTTGGAGATCGGGTTTTCTTGAGATTGTCTCCTCGAAAGGGGTTTGTTCGTTATGGTAAAGGTGGTAAGCTGAGTCCGAGATTTGTTGGGCCGTTTGAGATTACTGGCAGGGTTGGTAAGTTGGCATATCGGTTGGCTTTACCGGAGAACTTCTCTAATGTCCACGATGTATTTCACGTGTCTAATTTGCGGAAATACAATCCGGATCCTTCTCATATTCTTGAGCCAGAGCCGTTACAGCTTCGAGAGAATTTGACTTATGACGAGCGTCCGATTCGTATTCTAGATCAGATGGACCGAGAGTTGAGGTCGAAGAGGATTCCGATGGTTAAAGTGTTGTGGAAGCATCACGGCATTGAGGAAGCTACGTGGGAGAGACGAGATCAGATGCAGCAGCAATACCCAGATCTATTCCGTACATCAAGTAAGAATTTCGAGGACGAAATTTCTATAAGGGGGGGAGAATGTGAAACCCCACTTTCTTGCTTATCTCGTTTTACGTGTTTTAACTCATTTTGCGTGCATATGATCTGTTTATGTGCTATAGGTCCTAGAAAGTTATAATTTTGATTTCAATACTTCTAATACGTGCTAAATGTGCATTCATGAAATTTTCATCAAAAACGGAGTCAGAAATTTTATCGTCGATTTTCAGTGAATAGTGTTTTCGAAACACGTCCGCTATAATTTTGAAACTGGTCTTTTTAACCCTTCTAGACCTAGTCCACGGACTTTAATAGACCTGTGTTTGATGAAAACGGTTTTAAAATCGGCTTAAGAATTTATTAGGGTTTTTACACCGACTTTTGCGAAAATCGAGTTTTAAGCCGACTCGGGTGGAATTCTTTGAATGTAAAACTTCTTGTCACCTAAAAATAACTCACTTGAGATATCTTGGGGGTTGCATAATTAATTTTAACTTGGTGATCACTAAAATGCAATTAAAGACATTAAAAACACAAAAATACCTATTAAAATAACTTTGACTTTAATTAAAAAAATTGACCTTATAAGCTATTGTCACCTACACACACTCACACAACACAAAAACACCACCACACACACACACATTGCCGAGGGGTTGAGGGAGAAAAGAGAAGAAAGAAAACTCAAGCTTTTCAAACAATTTTTCAAAGAAAAACCTAGTTTTTGTCCGTGAAACTTCGCACCGACTTGGATTCTGCTTGTTGGGCACGCATTGCACGCATTCCTAGGCTTATATCGCATCTAAGGTGAGAGAAAAATTCTAGATCTCAAAATGTCATTTTTGTGTTTTTGCGTATAAATGAAGATTGAACCGTTAGAATTGAAATCTGATGTTAGATTATTGCTCCTTGCATGCTAGGGATCATTATATACTAATACTATGAGTTTCTGTCGGATATAGCATAATTTTTATTTTTCGGGTATTTAATTTTGATTAAAATGTTCAAAGTTGATTTAATTGAGTTGCGTTGCTCGAAATCGATTGCCGTCGATTTCTAAATACTTGATAATTACGTGTTAGCGCTGTTGTAATGCCGAAATTCCGTTGCGTCCTGACTGATCGTAGGTGGGGTCGAGTTGGGGCGTGACAAATAGTGCTAAAAATACTATTAACTGAGGACTATAATCAATTATCTAACTCTCGTTTTCAATGCGCTATGAACGAACGGTTGATGAACGATCGCTATTAAAATGATAAGTAATGTTAGAAAAATATAATTTGTGAAAAGTAAAATAGTTTTATAAATTCTCTCCGGGCTCGGAGCTATTTTTCCCATTTAGTTGAAACTAAGTAAAAATGCAAGGAAATAAATTCGAAAAAATATAAATAATGCGGCTGGTGCATTCGTCAAATGAAACGGTAACACAACAAATTCATAGTGGCCATATCTAGTCCTAAATGCTGTCATAGGTATATCGTCACTCCGAATTCTGAGTTGATGGTAACCCTTCCTCAAGTCAAATTTGGAGTAAACACTCGCACCCTGCAACTGGTCAAACAATTCTTCAATCAACGGCAAGGGGTATTTGTTCTTAATCTTGACTTGATTAAGTCCTCTGTAATCAATACATAACCGTAGCGTGCCATCTTTATTCCTCACAAACAACACAGGCGCACCCCACGGCGAAGAACTAAGTTGTATAAACCCTTTCTCAAGCAAGTTCTGAAGCTGAATTTTTAATTCCTGAAGTTCAGCCGATGCCATTCTATAAGGACTCCTAGAAATTGGCGCAGTGCCTGGCATAAGATCAATAACAAATTCAATCACCCTATCTGGTGGTAAACTCGGTAATTCCTCGGGAAATACACCAGGGAAGTCTTTAACAATTGGAAACTCATTCAAATTCAACTTATCAGTAGGTTGATTGATCAGATAAGCTAAGTAAGCTTCACAACCTTTATTCAACAACTTAGAAGCCTTGATCGATGATAAAAGAGGTATCTAGGCAGCCCTGCAGTTCCCAACAATCTCTAGTACCGGTAGGTTAGGAATCTGAAGATAAACAATCTTTGTTCTACAATCTAATTGAGCATAGTATTTCCCCAACCAGTCCATTCCCAAAATTATTTCAAAGTCACGGAAGGGCAATATAATTAAATCAGCAGGAAATTTACGGTTCTCAATGCATATATCCCAAGATTTGCAAATAGACTCAGTAACAAATTTCGCACCCAAAGGCGTACTAACTTCAACTTCATGCGGCAATTTATCAATGCAAACATTCACAGATCGTGGACATGCAGGAGTTATAAACGAATGTGTAGCTCCGGGATCAATCAAAACTTTAACTGGCTGAGTATTGAGAAGAAAGGTACCTTCCACTACTGCTGTAGTATCGGGCAGCTCCTCCGCATCTAGTGCAAAGACCCTAGCCTGTACCCTCTGTGCTGGACCTACACCCACAGCCCTATTCTGCACACCTTGGCCTCCAGTACGGCCCTGAACATTCTTATACTTAGGGCAATCTCTCACCCTATGCTCATCACTTCCACAACCGGTGCACTTACCACTCTTCCTCCAGCAATTAGCCTCAACGTGCCCCGATCGATTACAAAAGTTACACTGCTGATTTTTCCTTACAACAGTATTTGCCGTAGGTGCGGGGACTCTGGCAGTAGTAGGAACTGTACCTCCCTGCTGAGGTCTAGTCACAGCTGGCCTCCCCTAAATCTGATACTGATGGTGATACGGACGTTGTTGAGGAACCTGCGCAGAAGTCTGATACTGCCTCGGCTGACTCTGGCTGCTCTGGCCCAAGTACTGTTTCTTACTCGGCTGACTACTTTCAGCTATCATCTCAGCCTTCCGTTTCTCAAACTTCGAGGCTGCTTGGAATGCCTCGGGAAAAGTAGTGTAGGTCTGCCCAGTCAAATGTAGCTGAATATCGATTCTCAGCCCACGAACAAACCTATGAATCATCCTCCTAGCTGGCCGCACCAACTCAGGCATATACCTCAACAGGCTAACAAACCTAGCCTCATATTGTGCAACAGTCATGTTTCCCTGCTTCAGGGCCACAAACTTATCTTCCCGCCTTTCCCTAGCCATCTCGGGAATATACTTGTCCAGAAACTCACTCACAAAATCATCCCACAAATGCGGAACATCCTCACAATCCTACCTCAACCTAACAGTGTTCCACCACTGTTCTGTGTTGCCCTCTAACAGGAATGCCGCACAATCCATTCTTGCCTCATCAGTGTACCTCAAAGCAGCGAAAATTTTCTTAACACGGTTAATCCATCTCTCGGCTGCCTCATCATCCGGCTCTCCAAAGAACTTACCCGGCTCGTGCCTCAGGAATTTCTCCAACTGGTTATTCTCAGCCCCATATCCCTGTCCACTAGGATTAGCTTGATTTCCTTGGGGATTATTATTCCTGTCTTGCCTCTGCTCATGCAGTACCTGTGTAATCCGGTCAACTGCAGTGGTCATAGTAGCCATAAACTGTTCAGGCAACGGTTGTTGACCCTGTTCTGCTGCCTTTTCATCTCCCCCTTGACCTTGAATACCACGACGTGGCGGCATAATAACAACTCACAATAGCTGGCAACATATAAAAGCAGTTTATAGATAGAAATATAGCACATAGAATTAGATAACACTCAAGTCAATATCAATCAAATATCCTATCACACAATTCACATAAAACAAGATTGACATGCCAACCATTTCACTTAACCACATAAGCACTCAAGTTCACATAGTCATACTATAACTTTTTTTTTCCACTTAACAATCATATATTAACACTTTAGCATTTTAGACCTTTACCCCACAGACCGAGAAACATATCCCGGCTCATGCAAGACTATCATGCTCTGATACCACCTAAAGATGTCACGCCCCGACCCGACCCTGCAAAAGGCCAAGCCCGGACCCGACACACGGACGGAGTCTCCCCTATACCGTGGACGATCCGAAAACCCTACAATCAATATAATACTTGCGAAAGCCATAATAAACATTTGAAACAAGCCAACTTCCTTTGAGAAAATATACATCTTCTCATTAACAACTTTGCAACCAAAATGCCATGCATACTACACAAGTATATATGCCACTAAACAGTTAAACCATTAGCATGCAATTATTCTCTAGTCACGTGAGTATAACTTTACAACTTTACAATCTTTAAACTTTTACAACATAAGACCATGAAGGCCTCAAAATATAAACTACATACAAAGCTACAAGCCTCAAAATAAAGCGACGACCAAGCATTAAACACATCAAGCATGGCTCACATTAAAGTCTGGCAACCAACCACCAGCTAAGCAAAGAAGTGCTATCAAGGAAACACTTCCACTTGCTCCTCCTCCTTAATTACCTCAATAGGGTCCGCTTCAACTACTCCTGTAAAATATAGTATAGAAAGGAATGAGCAAAAACTATTGCTCAGCGAGGGTTATTGGTCTCAAGGACGGAGATGAGAGCAGAATGCAATGCAAATAGTCAAGCAATTCATTCAATTATCATATAGAGATACAAGCAAAGCCAACAATAAACAAGACAAGCATTAAAACTATAAACACTCATTCAAAGGATACGATTCACTTTCCACGAGCAACTTTCAATCACGAATTCGATGACGACGCGCCGGCCCAAACCACCTTATAACTTCAGTTTGGAATACCCTGGAAGTATCCATCAATTCTACAACCCAAATCTCCCTGAGAGGCAACCTAAATGAGAAAGGGAATAGGACATGGAGCTAGGGCAACCAACACTGGCAACCCGAGGCTACCCAGAGAGGCCCATCATACCGCCCTGACTCTATGAATGCAATACAATATACAATGCAACAATCAAGCAATAAAGCCACACGTGGGAGAATAACAAAGTAGGTTACTCTCGCATGCAATAGTAACAGTTGATAACCATTCCAATCAAAATCAACTCTAACAAGCTTATCAAGCTATTTTAAACATTCTATAGGCATAATATCAAGAAAACAAGCAAAATCACAAATCGGCCCCAACTATCAAAACGCTACTACTTCTAAACGAGCCACGAGTTCCGGAAACCGACTTCACCAATCCTCTTAGGTCACTATAAGGCACGTCTAAAGACCCCGAAACCCTACTTTACCCTAGAATTCACGCAAAGCCCTGATTTCTCCCTTTGCTCGTTTGAACTACAACTACTCTAACCAAACACCCAACCAATGCCATAACCACACCAAAAGTGCTTCCATGGCCTCCCGAGACAATGCCATCACGCAAAACGAGAAAATGCTAAACTCAACCTAAACGATCCCAAACAATGCATTTTTCCTCATTTTTCCACTATGCAACCCAAACAAACCATGCATTTAGGCATTCTAGCATATCTAGCATTGTTTCACATCAACAGAAAGCATAACAACGCAACTTTATCGAAACAAGGTTTTACTATTCAACTATCAATTTAATTTGCAAATTCAACATTCAACCACAGAAAGTGTTAAAAAGCTATAAATACATGTTCTACTATTGGCAAGAAACATTCTTTAAGCGTTAAAACGATTAAAACAACAATATACGGATAAAATCCAAAAATCACAAAGTTGATATACATGTTATTCAAATGCGCAAATAACGTGCTTCCCTCACCTTGGACACTCCTAATCGCTAGAAAACCCACGCTGGATACCTCGGTAACAACCCCGCACGAGCTCACGCGAAGATTGGAAGTTTGGAAGGTTGAATTTTTTTTTTCTTTTTCCCTCTTGGTTTTGGCCTGCTCAAGGCTATTTTCAGCTTTTGTTTTTTTATATTTTGCATTGTTTTAAGCTTGTAAGGTGACAAACTTGGTCAATGGTCAAAGCACTTGGTCAACCTAACTTAATTTGGTCGATTTAGCTTATTTTCATGCATTTTAAGCTAAAATAACTATCACCAAATTAATTCTAGTTAACAATAATTAAAACACTAAAATTAAAACACTAAATACTAGTTTTCACTATTTGTTGAGGACTAGAAAACACCCTCTAACTATCGCTCTCGATATGCAATGCACTTTGCGACAGTAAATGAGTAACAGTTGAATCTCAAAGAATCTAAGTAAATATAATTTTCAAAATAATAAACAAGAAAATTCCACATTCCGAGCTCGGGTATTACAAAGGTACCTTCCACTATTGCTGTAGTGTCGGGTAGCTCCTCCCCATCCAGTGCAAAGACCCTAGCTTGTACCCTCTGTGCTGGACCTACACCTACAGCCCTATTCTACACACCTTGGCTTCTAGTATGGCCCTGAACATTCTTATACTTTTGGCAATCTTTCACCCTATGCTCATCACTCCCACAACCAGTGCACTTACCACTCTTCCTCCAACAATTAGCCTCAACGTGCATCGATCGATTACAAAAGTTACACTGCTGATTTTGTCTTACAACAGTGTTTCCCGTAGGTACGGGGGCTCTGGCAGTAGTAGGAACTGTACCTCCCTGCTGAGGTCTAGTCACAGCTGGCCTCCCCTGAATCTGATACTGAGGCTGATACGAACATTGCTGAGGAACTTGCGTAGAAGTCTGATACTGCCTCGGCTGACTTTGGCTGCTCTGGCCCAAGTACTGTTTCTTACTCGGCTGGCTACTCTCCGCTACTCTCCCTATCATCTCTGCCTTCCGTTTCTCAAACTTCGAGGCTGCTTGAAATGCCTCGGGAAAAGTAGTGTAGGTCTGCCAAGTCAAATGCAACTGTATATCCATTCTCAGCCCATGAACAAACCTATGAATCATCCTCTTAGCTGGCCGCACCAGCTCGGGCATATACCTCGACAGGCTGACAAACCTAGCCTCATACTGCGCAACAGTCATGTTTCCCTATTTCAGGGCCACAAATTCATCTTCCCGCCTTTCCCTAGCCATCTCGGGAATATACTTGTCCCGAAACTCACTCATGAAATCATCCCACAAATGTGGAACATCCTCACAATCCCACCTCAACCTAACAGTGTTCCACCACTATTCTGCGTCGCCCTCAAACAGGAATGCCGCACAATCCATTCTTGGCTCATCAGTGTACCTCAAGGCAGCGAAAATTTTCTCAACACGGTTAATCCATCTCTCGGCTGCCTCATCATCCGGCTCTCCAAAGAACTTACCCGGCTCGTGCCTCAGGAATTTCTCCAACTGATTATTCTCAACCCTAGGCCCCTGTCCACCAGGATTAGCTTGATTTCCCTGGGGATTATTATTCCTGTCCTACCTCTGCTCATGCAATACCTGAGTAATCCGGTCAACTACAGTGGTCATAGTAGACATAAACTATTCAGGCAACGGTTGCTGACCCTGTTTTGCTGCCTCTTCATCTGCCCCTTGACCTTGAGTACCATGACGTGGCGACATAGTAACAACTCACAATAGCTGGCAACATTTAAAAGCAATTTATAGACATAAATATAGCACATAAGATTAGATAACACTCAAGTCAATAACAATCAAATATCCTATCACACAATTCATATAACACAAGATTGACATGCCAACCATTTCACTTGAACACATAAGCACTCAAGTTCACATAGTCATACTATAACATTTTCTCTTAACAATCACACAATAACACTTTATCATTTTAGACCTTTACCCCACAGACCGAGAAACATATCCCGGCTCATGCAATTCTATCATGCTCTGATACCACCTAAAGATGTCACGGCCCGACCCGACCCCACAAAAGGCCAAGCCTTGACCCGACACACGGACAGAGTCTCCTCTGTACCATGGACAATCCGAAAACCCTATATTCAATATAATACTTGCGAATTCCAAAATAAACGTTTGAAACAAGCCAACTTTCTTTTAAAACATACATCTTCTTATTAACCAACTTTGCAATCCAAAATGCCATGCATACTACACAAGTGTTTATGCCATTAAGCAGTTAAACCATTAGTATGCAATTCTTTTCTAGTCACGTGAGTATAACTTTACAACTTTACAATCTTTAAACTTTTACAACATAAGACCATAAAGGCCTCAAAATAGAAACTACATACAAGGCTACAAGCCTCAAAATGAAGTGACAACCAAGCATTAACACATCAAGCATGGCCCGCACAAAAGTTTGGCAACCAACCACCAGCTAAGCAAAGAAGTGCTATCAAGGAAACACCTCCACTTGCTCATCCTCCTCAATTACCTCAATAGGGTCCGCTTCAACTATGATAACCCGAACCCGGCATACATTTAATGGCATTTAAATTGCATTTAACTAAGTGATATCTTAAATGTTGGCATTGAATTTGTGTTTATTTTTAGTTAAACATTTATTTGTAGTTTTACTTTCATGTTTCTTTTAGAAGTAACTAGAATAATACCTGAGCTAATCATATTAACGGAATATCTACTACTTTTCATATTTGTGTCAATCGGTTTTATTTTTCTTGCACTTAAATGCTCGGATTTCAATTAAATGAAAACTAGCTCCGAGTCGGAGTAAATTTTAAACTATGATGCTTTCCAAAAATGATATATTTCTTAGATTCTTTGAGATTTAATTGTTACTTCTTTGTTGTCGCAACGTGCATTGCATTTCAGAAGCGATAGCTAGAGAATATTTTCTAGTCCTCAGCAAATAGTAAAACTAGTATTTTAGTGCCTTAAATTTTATAATTTAATAGTTGTTAGCTAGAATTAACATTTCCTTAGTTGTTTTAGCTTTAAAATGCATGAAAATAGGCTGGTTTGACCAATTTTTAAGTGGTTTGACCAAGGGGCTTGACCTTTGACCTTTGCCATATTTTTAATAGCCTAAAATAGCACAAAAAAATAAAAGAAGGAAGCTGAAAAATCAGAGAGCAGCTGGCCGAAAATAAGAAAAGAGAAAAAAAAAGAAATTCAACTTCAAATCTTCAATTCTTCGCGAGGGCTTTCACGGGGTGGTTTCCGAGGCATCCTACGGGGTTTTCCTAGCGTCTAGGAGCATCTGAGGTGAGGGTTTCATTGTTATTTGCGCTTTTGAAATATTTGTATCTAAACTTTGATTTAAGGATTTTATGCGTAGATCGTTAGTTTAATCATTTTAATGCTTAAAGAATGTTCCTTGTTGATTGTAGCACATGTATTTATAGCTTTTTAACATTTTCTGCGGTTGAAAATTGAAATTGAAATATAAATTGTATAATGAATAGTAAATTATGAATAATAAACCCCCGTTTCGATGAAGTTGCTCCGTTACGCGTTCTGTTGAGGTAGGAAGATGCTAGATGTGCTAGAATGCCTAAATGTGTGGTTTAATTGGAATGGGTAATGGAAAAATGGAGAAAAATGGCTTAGTGAAAGTCGGGGTCGTTTAGGTCGAGTTTGGCATTTTCTTGTTTTGCGTGTTGGCATTGTTTCGGGAGGCCATGGAAGCACTTTTGGTGCGATTATGGCATTGGTTGGGTGTTTGGTTGATATAGTTGTAGTTCAAACGAGCAAAGGGGGAAATCGGGACTTTGCGTGAATTCTAGGGTTAAGTAGGGTTTCGGGGTCTTTAGACGTGCCTTATGGTGACTTAGGAGGATTGGCGAAGTCGGTTTCCAGAACTCGCGGCTTGTTTGGAAATGGTAGTGTTTTGATAGTTGGGGCCGATTTGTGATTTTGCTTGTTATCTTGATATTATGCCTATAGAATGCTTAGGGTTGCTTGATATACTTCTTTAATTGGTGTTATTATTGCTTATTATTGCTTGTTATGCTTGAAAAGTTAGTTGAATGTTAGTATTGATTGTGATTGCTTGTTATCTCGTTTGTTGTCACTAGTTTGTATTGTTATGCTATCGCTCGTTTATTGCCTTGTATCGAGTCTTGCATTGCATAGTGTCTTGCGCGTGAGTGATGGGCATCTCTGGGTAGCCTCGGGTTGCCAGTGTTGGTTGCTCTAGCTCCGCTGCTATTCCCTTTTCTCGCTTGGGTTACCTCGTAGGGAGATTTGGGTCATAGATTGATGGATACTTCTGGGGTATTCCAAACTAGTGTTATAAGGTGGTTGCGCGCTTATTGTCATCGTTGTCAACATCAAGCTCGAGATTGATGTATCGCTTGTGAAATGGTACATTGCTCATATGAGTGAACCATAGCCTTTAGAGTGTGGTATAGCTTTGAATGGTTGTGTTAATGCTTTCAGTAATTGCTTATTGTATTGATTGTTTGTCTTGATTGCTTATTTATCAGTTATATTGCTTAACTGTCTTATTTGCATTGCACGACTTTCTTTCTCTCCAATTCGATATCTGTCTCGCCCTCACTGAGTATACGTGTTGTGTATACTCACTCCTCACCCCCACATTTCAGGAAATGTCATGTTAGCTGGAAAGTTCGTTGCCTGAAGAGTTGTCTTGCGTGCCTATGTGGCTTGAGTGTCAAAGTTTGTAAAGATGTATGTTCATATGTTGTTTGTATTTATTGTCAAAAGAAATGTAATTTAAATTTAGCTAAGTAGCTGAGGTGAATTGAGAAGCTAGTTTATGTAATCAGTTAGCATAGCTTAACTTCAATGCATGTCTGTAATGTCCAAAGGAAAAGAGTTAGAATGGCATGATAGTTTATTTTATGCAGTAGCATAGTATGGTTTAACCGTCTAGTTCGAATGTACTTGTCAAAAATGAAAGGAGATAGGTTAGCTTTTAAATTGGAAATGTATGTATACTTGCTGAGTTTAAATTGTTGAGAACCGAGGCTCGGATGGCCTTGAGGTGGTTTTGAATGTTTGGACATGGTATTAGTCCACTTATATGCTATCGCAGGTTTTACATTTCGCCTAGAAATAGGGGAGACTCCGTCCGTTTTCCATGAAAATTATACCCGGGTTTGGTTTGGGTTGTGATTAGATCGATTGATAGAACTCCCGATCTCGAGTGGGATCGGGGTGTTACATCAACTACTCCTGTAAAATATAGTATAGAAAGGAATGAGCAAAAACTATTGCTCAGCGAGGGTTATTGGTCTCAAGGACGGAGATGAAAGGAGAATGCAATGCAAATAGTCAAGCAATTCATTCAAGTACCATATAAAGATACAAACAAAGCCATCAAATAAGCAAGACAAGCATTAAAACTATAAACACTCATTCAAAGGATACGATTCACTTTCCACGAACAACTTTCAATCACGAATTCGATGACGACGCGCCGGCCCAAACCACCTTATAACTTCAGTTTGGAATACCCCGGAAGTATCCATCAATTCTACGACCCAAATCTCCCTGGGAGGCAACCCAAGCGAGAAAGGGAATAGGACATGGAGCTAGGGCAACCAACACTGGCAACCCGAGGCTACCCAGAGAGGCCCATCACATCGCCCCTGACTCTATGAATGCAGTACAATATACAATGCAACAATCAAGCAATAGAGTCACACGTGGGAGAATAACAAAGTAGGTTACTCTCGCACGCAATAGGAACAATTGATAAACAATTCAATCAGAATCAATTCCAACAAGCATATCAAGCAACATTAAGAAAACAAACAAAATCACAAAGCGACCCCGACTTTCCAAACGCTACTACTTTCAAACGAGCCACAAGTTTTGGAAACCGACTTCACCAATCCTCCTAGGTCACCATAAGGCACGTCTAAAGACCCCAAAACCCTACTTTACCCTAGAATTCACGCAAAGCCCCGATTTCTTCCTTTGCTCGTTTGAACTACAACTACCCTAACCAAACACCCAACCAACGCCATAACCACACCAAAAGTGCTTCCATGGCCTCCCGAGACAATGCCATCATGCAAAACGAGGAAACGCTAAACTCGACCTAAACGACCCCAACTTTCACCATGGCATTTTTCCCTGTTTTTCCATTACACAATCCAAACAAATCATGCATTTAGGCATTCTAGCATATCTAGCATCTTTTCACATCAACAGAACGCATAACGGAGCAACTTCATCGAATCAAGGTTTTACTATTCATAATTTACTATTCAACTAACAATTTAAATTGCAATCTCAATATTCAACCGCAGAAAATGTTAAAAAGCTATAAATACATGTTCTACAATTGTCAAGGAACATTCTTTAAGCATTAAAATGATTAAAACAACAAACTACGGATAAAACCCAAAAATCATAAAGTTGATACACATGATATTCAAATGCGCAAATAACGTGCTTCCTTCACCTTAGACACTCCTAGTCGCTAGGAAAACCATGCTGGATGCCCCGGTAACAACCCCGCATAAGCTCACGCGAAGATTGCAAGTTTGGAAAGTTGAAATGTTTTTTTTTTCTTTTCAAAGTTTCGGCCTGCTCCTTTTCTGTTTCAGCTTTGTTTTTTTTTTTTTTTTTCATTTTGCAATGTTTCAAGCTTATAAGGTGACAAGCTTTGGTCAATGGTCAAACCCCTTGGTCAAACTAACTTAAGTTGGTCAATTTGCCTATTTTTATGCATTTTAAAGCTAAAATACCCAACACCAAATTAATTCTAGTTAACAACAAGTAAAATATTAAATTTAAGGCACCAGAATACTAGTTTCACTATTTGTTGAGGACTAGAAGACACCCTCTAACTATCGCTCTCTAAATGCAATGCACCTTGCGACAATAAAGAAGCAACAATTTGATTTCAAAGAACTTAAGAAAATATAATTTTCAGAATAATAAACAAGAAAATTTTACATTCCGGGCTCAGGTATTACAGCACACCAATAGGTGGATTGCCATTCTTGTACTCTTTGGGTAAAGGGCATGAGCGCTCTTTCCCTTTCATCAGTACTTAAAGGGGTAGGGCAAGTGGTTCAAACCAAATATCCAACAACCGCTTTCCTTAATGGCTACCCGCTTTCGAGTGAACTGAACTCTTGGACTGGCTGAAAGAAAAAAAGGACAGGTTACAGGGCATTTTTCACTCGTTTACGAGACCTGTGTCAAAGGAAAGGATTGTTGCACTCTCTTGCTCGAATGAATTGACATTTGTGGATGGTTGTTCATTCGGGATTCTTCTATCTATATTTAGAACTACTGGATCAACTACTCTGGCTTTTAGCCTTTTGAACCAGTAGAACCCTAAAGTCACTCACCCGTTCAAACTCTTTTGTCCATCCCATCTAAAACCCTTTTTTCAGTGAATCCGGGGACAAATACCTAGTCGTTGCTTTATTTAAACAGCTAAGATAAAGTCTAAGACCATTTCTTCTTTTCCATATCCTCATTCCTCCTTCTTTTCGGATACTTTTCTTATACCGCTACAGAACCAGCTTTCCCAATCAATCAATTCAAATTAATATGTAGGAACCTACCCTCATCGAACTGAATGTCTAACCTTCCCGCATTTGAAGACAGACTAATGTTTAAGACCTCTTGCTTTTATAGATATCTTATCTTCTCTGACCGTCGAAGATTACCCATATATCGATGAATAACCCTAAAGTTTGACAATCTTTTGAGGGACGGGAGTTGATTGACTGACAAGGAACTGACAGAAGGGGGAAAAAAGAGTGAAACCATTCGATGGAGTTGGAAAGGACTTCGCTAATCATAAGTTGGTTGGTCTCACCTTCGTTCGGGGACTCAAGGATGAGATCGCTGATGCCGACCACCCTCTCTGTCTTTGTTAGTGAAGTAAATCACCCCGATGCTAAGCGATCTGCAGTCTTCAATGTGAGCCCAACCACCATACTTTAATAGTATGAAAAAGAAAAACGCTTGATCTATGGAGTCCATCATCGAATCTTCCCATTGACAGATATAGTTAAAGAATCAATTAGCCCGGGATTTAAGATTTAGATCTTCAACTACTTTCGAGAGGGTCTCATGTTACGATACGAGTAGAATACATAGGGTATAGTTTGGGTAAAGAAAATCATATTTTTACGTATACCTTTTACTGGAAATCTACAAAGTCACAATCCTGATTGAGGGAGCAGACCTTTTTGACATTTATTATTGCATTCTAGTCTAACTCTCATTTCTATCTGTCACTGGATGTCCATTACTTGACTTGCGACTTGAGCTAGCAGACTAAGCTTTAGCTTGAGCGAGAACGAATGTGATAACCCGAACCCAGCATGCATTTAAAGGCATTTAATTGCATTTAATTAAGTGACATCTTAAAAGTTAGCATTGGATTTGTGCTTATTTTTAGTTAAACATTATTTGAAGCTTTATTTTCATATTTCTTTTAGAAGTAACTAGAATAATACTAGAGTTAATTATTTTAAGGGAATATCAACTACTTTTCATATTATTGCTAAACGGTTTTATTTTTCTTGCACTTAAATGCTCGGATTTCAATTAAATGAAAAGTAACTCCGAGCCGGAGTAAATTTTAAACTATGATGCTTTCCAAAAATGATATATTTTCTTCTTTGAGATTTAATTGTTGTTCTTCTATTGACGCAAAGTGCATGGCATATCGAGAGAGATAGTTAGGAAATGAATTCTAGTCCTCAACAAATAGTGTAAACTAGTATTTAGTATCTTAATTTTAATATTTTAGTTGTTGTTAGCTAGAATTAAAAGTATGTTACATGTTTTAGCCCTAAAATGCCTAAAATAAGCCTATTTGACCAAGTTAAGTTAGTTTGACCAAAGCTTGACCAATTTGACTTGTTGCCATCTTTTAAAATAGCTTAAAATAGCACAAAAAAGGCTGAAAACAGAGCTGGGCAGAAGCAAGAAAGGCCGAAAAAATAAGGAGACAAAAAAAAGAAAATCTCAACTTCAAATCTTCGATTCTTCGCGTGGGCTTGTGCGGGATGGTTTCAGAGGCACTCTACAAGGTTTTCCTAGCGTCTAGGAGCGTCTAAGGTGAGGGTTTCATCGTTATTTGCGCATTTAAAAATTTTGTATCTAAACTTTGATTTTTGGATTTTATGCGTAGATTGTTGTTTTAATCATTTTGTTGCTTAAAGAATGTTCCTTGTTGATTGTAGAACATGTATTTATAGCTTTTTAGCATTTTCTATGGTTGAAAATCGAAATTGTAATTTAAATTGATTAATGAATAGTAATTAGTGAATAGTAAACCCCCCATGAAGTTGCTCCGTTACGCGTTCTGTTGATGTAGGAAGATGCTAGATATGCTAGAATGCCTAAATGTATGGTTTAATTGGAATGTGTAATAGAAAAATGGAGAAAAACGGCTTAGTGAAAGTCGGGGTCGTTTGGGTCGAGTTTGGCATTTTCTCGTTTTGTGTGTTGGTATTGTTTCGGGAGGCCATGGAAGCACTTTTGGTGCGATTATGGTGTTGGTTGGGTGTTTGGTTGACATAGTTGTAGTTCAAATGAGTAAAGGGGGAAATCGGGACTTTGCGTGAATTCTAGGGTAAAGTAGGGTTTCGGGGTCTTTAGACGTGCCGTATGATGACCTAGGAGGATTGGTCAAGTCGGTTTCCAAAGCTCGTGGCTCGTTTGAAAGTAATAGCGTTTTGAAGTTGGGGTCATTTTTGTGATTTTGTGTGAATTTATAGAATATTGCTTATAGTATGTTTATATTGATTATAGAATGCTTATATTGCTCATGGAATGATTGTATTGATTATAGAATGCTTATAATGCCTATAGAATACTTGTTATTGTTTGATAATGTTAGTTGGTGTTGCTCTTGTTACTTGTTTGATTGCAAATGCTTATTACGCTTGTTGGAGTTGATTATTGATTGAAATGTTTATCATTTGTTGAGAATGCTTGATATCGCTCGTTTATCGCCTTGTATCGAGTCTTGCATTGCATAGTGTCTCGCACGTGAGTGATGGGCCTCTCTGGGTAGCCTCGGGTTGCCAGTGTTGGTTGCTCTAGCTCCGTAGCTATTCCCTCTTCTCGCTTGGGTTGCCTCCCAGGGAGTTTTGGGTCGTAGAATTGATGGATACTTCCGGGGTATTCCAAACTGGTGTTATAAGGTGGTTTGGGCCGGCGCGTCATCGTTAATGTCATCGGAATCGTGATCGGTACATTACTCGCTTGAGTGATCCATAGCCTTCAAAGTGTGGTATAGCTTTGATTGGTTGTGTTAATGCTTTTCTTAATTGTGTATTGTATTGTTGTATATATTGAATGCCTTTTTATTGATTGTATTGCTTAACTGTACCTATTTGTATTGCACAATCTTCTTTCTCTCCAACTCGATATCTGTCTCGCCCTCACTGAGTATGCGTGTTGTGTATACTCACTCCTCACCACCACATTTCAGGAAATGTCATGTTAGCTGGAAGTTCGTGATTTCGTGAAAGTTCGTTGCCTGAAGAGTTGTCTTGCGTGCCTATGTGGCTTGAGTGTCGAAGTTGTGAAGATATATGCTTTCATATGTTGTATGTATTTAATGCCAAAAAGTATGTAATTTAAGTTTCATTAGATTGTTGAAGTAGTTTGATAAGTTAGATTATGTATCTAGTCATTATAACTTAACTTCAAATGCATGTTTGTAATGTCCAAAAGAAAAGAATTAGAATGGCAAGATAGTTTATTTCATGTAGTAGCTTAGTATGGTTTAGTTGTCTAGTTTGAGTGTACTTGTCAAAAATGAAAAGAGATAGGTTAGCTTTTCAATTGGAAATGTATGTATACTTGCTGAGTTTAATTGTTGAGAACCAAGGCTCGGATGGCCTTGAGGTGTTTGTATGGTTGGAGTCGGTGATGGTCCACTTATATGCTGTCGCAGGTTTTACATTTCGCCTAGAAATAGGGGAGACTCCGTCCGTTTTCCCTGAAAATTTATGCCCGGGTTTGGTTTAGATTGTGATTAGATCGATTGATAGAACTCCTGGTCTCGAGAGGGATCGGGGTGTCACAACGAAGGCAGACATCTCTTTTTGGGACTGAACTACTTGAGCTGGAGCGTTGGACTCGACGAGGTATTGGGTGCTTGTCCTATTGAGAGTCTTTTCACCAGACAGATAGACAAATAGGCAATCCGATAGATAGTTATGGCTTTCTCACTATCAACAAGCTCCCACAGGCGTTGAACTACTTCTGACTTCTTCATTCGGTTTGTAGCCATACCGTATAGAGTGCAAAATTCCTTTTAATGGGAGTAGCTATATTCAAGCAAGCATTCTAGCGAAACGATCATTTGACAATGGGCTCTACACAACACTGGGATATACTTACTTTATATAGAGAGAGCAAATCAGCAATCCAAGCTCTTTTTGAATCAGATATTGGATAGGCTAAGCTAGGTGGAGCCCGCTCTCTCTACGCTTTTGCTGAACTTGTCAAGCCCGGGGGACTTTTGGGGAATTTTTGGGAATGATAGATTATGGAATAACACTTTCTAAGGCTGAAAGGGATGGCATGGGTTAAGCATCTGACTCTGGATATTCGAGCTAAGTTATTTAATAAGGGTCTTCCCCTACTGATTAATTGGGAATCCTTTTTACAAATCTCCTCCTTAGAGCGCCCTCTAACCCTACGTTTTCTGAATGGTACACTTTAAGACGTTCATAATGGAAAAACAGGTGTTGTCGATTGATTGAAAGTGGATTGGATCCTGAGTTGATTGAAAATTGACTTTTCTTTTCTGATTGAGTGAGGTACCTTTTGGGCTATCTCGTGTCACGTGTAGAGAGTATCTATCAAACTTCGAGGGGTCAAGTACTCTGACCGCCACCCTTAATGGCCAAACCATATAATCAAGAAGATTGGGTTCTTCGTGCCGAACAAAGCGAAAGTTTCCAGTTAGGTTCTTAAATGCCTTGATGATCTCCTCATTTCTTTTGATTTTTTCCTTTTATTCTTTTCTAATGGAATAATAGCAAAGCGGAATAAGGAGAGGGGGTCCCCTCGTAAAGTGTTTTCACGGACACTCATATCAATGAAATCCAGTTCATTGGAACGTTTTTCAAATTCTTCCCGCAAAAAAAACTGTTGATATTCAGGTCTTATCTTGCCCCCATACTGATCGAGTAGGTTGGGGAGTGCGTATTCTTTGTGTGCGGAGGTGCAAAATTCACCCTGGTCTGTACATATCATGCAATTCTCATTTTTTTTGAATACGGAGATGGAAATTTCATGCTGGGGGAATTCAGGGGGAAAGGGCCTTTGGTTCATGTCCCTTTTGAGTATGTAATCTATGAGTTTGACCGAGGTTTGGTTGTACTGTATCTCGGGTGCTTGATTGAGTTCACTAGCTTTTTGAGGAAAAGTGCTTCTCTGCCTCTTCATACAACCCCAAAAAGTGGCTATCAATCGCTCTTCGCTCAAGTCATCAATTGGATTTCATAAGGGGAAGCAAATCAACTTTTTTTGGAGTGGTCCAGACTCTCGTATTGCTTTTGGAAGGGATTGGGCCAAAAGGAGGACGTGCACCCTTTTTTGTATATTCCATTCTTTTTCCAAGAAAGATTTTTCTCCATCAAGAAGTTGTAAGAGGCTGTTCAAATAGGTCTCGCTTTCTTCTTTTTTTGACTGAAAGTCGTCAAAGACCCAAAAATTATCTTGATTAGAGGCTCCAAACAAAGAATTGAGACTAGAATCAGCGAAATGGATACGTAAGACTCTCTTTAAACAAAGAAGGATTTTTTTCGCTTGCTTTATTCGACCATATATAATGAGATTCTTTGTTGACTGAGGCCTATGGAAAGAAAGTGAAACTGCGAGCCAGTCGAGAAGGGCAAAATACTCTAATAGGAATTCTAACTCGTATTCCTCTGGACAACCATGTTGCTCAAGGTAGGTGCGAACCCTTTCATCCACTTCAGAAACGGAAGTTAGAGAGGGCTCAGCTTGCTCGTTCCCGACAATAAGAGGCTGGATGGAATTCAACTCTTCCGACATGGGAAATGATTCAGTGATCTCAGGGACCAAAAGGCTTTATTTCTTCATTTTCTTCTTCTTCTTTAAAGTTGTGATATCAACGATCTGGTCCTTCGTGTATATCCCCTAGACGTCTCTTATTTCCCTATCACCCGAAGTAAGAAAGTCACGCAACCACTCCCAGCTCTTCGTAAATTAGACCTTCAAGTTCCCTACGACTTCCGGAAAGGCCTCTTGGATGAGCCTAAGTGCCGTGTACCTTGAAGCACTGATGTTTTCACGAGGCAGATGGTATTGAAAAGCACCATCCTACCATTCCACCGCAATCACAATGGAGGTACAGTGGAAGATCTTATTCAAACGAGCGATCGCGCTCGAAATTTCAAGCGGGGGCCTTGAAAAAGAATGAGAGGATTAAAGATGCTCCACCAATAGGGAGAGGAATAGAGTACGAATCTTTTTCAGTCTCTTTCGTTGGGGAAAATGAAAGAAGGAGGACTTTCAGAAGAAGGTGTCGTCCACTGATCTTGAGGTTAGGGGGCATGTGAGGGGGAGAACTAATGCCTGTGGATAGCTTGCGAATACTCCTTACTAAGAGACTTCCGTTAGTGAGGAGAGAACTATAGGCTTTAGCCCAAAGACAGAGTCAGGGATTATTAAGTTATTCTATTCTACATTCGCTGATTCGTAAATCCATACATATCGCTTTCAATCCTTTTGCTAAGAAGTACTACTAGAATAGCGGTTTCAGTTCTTTAAAAGACTTTAAAGCTAGTGGCACTCGTGCGCTTATGTATAGTAAGTAAGTGAGAAAGTCTCGTCCTCATGTTCTGGCTCAGCTCACATTATTTTTTGCTCATCCATTGGGAAAAATATCTTCTCTCAACTTCTTAAGCGGTAGGAATTTATGACTCTTTTTTTGTGTTGGCTGATTCTTTTTTGGAGCCCATGTCTATTTACTATTAATAGCCTTTCAATGGGTCCCCTCAAATCAAATGCAAGAATTTTCCTTTTTTCCCGAGTGGATTCTCATCTCTTCAATTGCTCATAACAAAAAGAATTGACTGGCTCCTTTCCTCTCCTCGGCCTTCAGGAGAGTCTAAGCTACTACCCGTGAATCTCCCTCTTTCCTTAAAGAGTAGCTATTTCTTTTCTTGACTTTTATTCCTCATTGCCTTCTTCTTAGGAATCTTCCCAAATCATGAGTTGAGCAGCGATGTGGGGACGAGGATGCCTTTTTTACTCAACCAACGTCAAGACCTGCAACAAAGTCTTACCACGTTACGGGAGAACACCCAACTTGCTTGTT